>MKYW01000187.1:0-40769 GCA_015776835.1 Aphidius ervi | reverse complement strand
ATTGCCTTAATTAGTAATAATAATTGATTTAATTAGTAATAATACGAAAATTTATAAATCAATACTATCAATACTAGCTAGATATAGCTTGTAGAGTCTCTGTACACTCTCTGACAGGGAGACACATTAGAGAGTCTCTCTACACTCTCTGACCGAGAGATGAAATCAACACTCTCTGAATTATCTCTATGGAGGCACTCACAGAGACTATTTTCAGAGAGAAATAGATTTCTCTCTCGTTCAGAGGCTTGAAAATTTTATCTCGGGTTATAAAATGATTAATATTAAAATGAATTTTTATTAACAATTCATGTAATGTCTGAGTGTTAAGTGCTATTTTTACCTTTGAGAAATGTCAATTCAAGTATTATAATTGTACAAAATTATCAAAGTGATATTGAAAATATTGAAATATAACAATTTATCATAAATGAAAAATAAAAATAAATTCGTCATCTAAGTACATTTCCAATTAAATAATGATGATCAATTTTATTACAATCACAAAACTCTCTTCTAAATTCTTTATATTTGATTTGGACTTAAAAATTGGATCTGTTATGATATATATATATATATATATATATATATTATAAATATACAAAGGCGAATGGATTGACACAAGCGGGACCATTCTAAAACATTTTTAAACGAGAGTGCTGATTATATAGAATGAACACAGTAGTGTTAGTAGTGGTCTAAATACAGAGACAAGTTGAGCTGGATGCTTTGGATCCCCACTGTGGCCTGTTACACGGTCAGTAACAACCCCTTAGCTAGTTCCCGTGGGACAAAAAATGACTAGATAGCTTACATACAGTAACGACTATTTGATCATTATATAAAACTCATATTATATAAAAATATTTTTCAAATAATAACCTTGTTTTAACAACCAATAAATATCATTTTTAAATGACATAATATTGATAGATTTTATAAATATAATTTTGGTGTCAGTGTGTTTTATTATTTTAACGAAGTTGAAGCAGTGCTTGGATAAAGATGGTAATGTGCAAATACTTGGTTCTTTCTCACGTTCACGTGTTGTATGTTACTTCTATATTATCATCATATTTCTTTTTTTTATTTTCATTTTCGAAACGTTTGTAGTACGTACTGTAGAATTATCACTACTTGTAACAGGGATGCAGTTTTTTTCATACAACTGTCTCATTATGCTCAGACACTTCTGACCGAGTAAATTGTTTGATCAAAATTGAATTAAAAATTGAACTCAAGGTCCATCAGCTTGTTTTTTCATTTGAAAAAATACTTGCGTGTTAATAAAGTGATATTTTTAATTTTTTTAATGAAAAATTAAAACATACAACAATTAAATTATCCGGCTATTGTTTAACTGTAATAGTTTTTTTTCATTTACAAATTTTTATCATTCCGGTCACCGTTTTAAATACTTTGTATAATTTTAATTACCGTCTATATACTTTTTGTTTTGGCTGTTTACTTTTTTCCAAGAACAAGAAGCTTATCTATTGGTAATGGAAATTTTTTTCAGAACGTATAACATATTTTTTAAGTTGAAGTTATATTCATTTTTATCAAATGACGAATTGAAATATCAGGTCACGCCACTTTTTCGTAGAAAAAATATTATTTAAAAAAAAACCAAACCAAGTATGATAATAAACTGTTCAGTTAATGATTAGGATATTTTTAAATATTTTTTTGGATAAGAAATTTTTTTTTTTTCATCATTTATGGCTGTGTCCAATATATATTTTTTTCGGCTGATAACGTGTTTCAAATAATAGAAGCTTATCTATTCGTCATAGATGGATTTTCCAACATAATTTAAAGCTGAGGTCATTCAGTTCCATCTACCGATGAATTATAATATCAGGTTTCGTCAAATCTACGTGGACAGTGTCACTTCGTTAAGAATACTTGTCGTGTTGTGTTGCCTTTTGTATTAATTTTTTTTTTATATAACGTCAACGTGGCATCAGAAGTAGTCTTCCATATTTTTAACAATTATTTTAAACTGACAAGCTCTTCATTTAATTAATAATTAAATAATATAAATATAATACAACAATAAATTATTCAAGAAAAAAGTGTTGTGCAATTATCTCATCCATAAATTATATTATATATAATATTCATATGTTGCAACATACATGTATTTAGTGTAGATTACTTGTATTGTACTATTTATTGATATTAATGTAAAAATAAATATTACTGTTTTCAGATAATGGTTGCCATCAAAACTGTTGTAATATTATCCGTCGTGAGTACAAATTTATTTATTTCATTTTAATTAACATAATATAAAATTTTGTTAATAATATTTCTTATGAATGTAACCTGAGTATAAATCAACAATTATCCGTTTTAAATAAAAAGTTTTAAAATATACATGAGTATATTTTTTTTAATACTACATTATTTGTTTTTTATCAACGTTTAATTTTTATTTCATTGGCAGATATCTTATATAGCGTCGCTATATGTCGATCAAACTGTTGCTACTTTCGGAGGTAAAGTTAGACTTGGTGCCGAAGATTTGGAGGTAAGTCTAAAAAAGCTATTTTCTCCGTCGGAATGGAACAAGTTTGGTGAACATCTAATTACAAAGGACACTGTGTTTTATAAACACAGAAGTTCTCATATATTCGACTACATATTTGTATTTGCTGGCATAAGCTCTTGTGCATCGATTTTAATTGGTGATTTTATGGTAAATATTCAAGCAATATTAACTTTAATTGTATGATTATAAATTATTTAAAAATGATAAAATAACAATAATTCAATTTTTTCTAGAAAAGTCAATCAGTTTTCTTGATTGGAGCTATTGGAAAAATTATAGTTGATATCACTTGGCCAGTCGTAATAATTTCACAGGCTTATACCACGTCATGCTTTGGTTTTTATAGTGTTGAAGAATCTGTCAAGGCCAATCATGTAACAGCACTGTGGGTTTCTCATTTCGGTATGTTTTTTTCCACTTGCTCGTATTTTTATTTATATCCTTGGAGCTGTTTTTAACAATTATTGTAAAAAATATATAATTAAAATTTTTAGGTATAAAAATTATTTTTGCACTCGTAATATTTATTTTCTTTTTTAAAAAGAACAAGAAGTAAACATACTGGCAACCAATGGCAATTCCAGCTGCCGGGTTAATCAATTAAATAAATAAATAAATAAATAATTTTCAAAGAAGAAAACATCATTTTTAAATACTCTATGAAAAAAGCAACAATAATCGTTGCAAATAATTTTCATAAAAATTTCAATTCAAGTAATAAATGAAATATAATATAAACATGTATTATTTTTGTCAAAACATTTCAATAAATAATAATTTTGTAAATTTGTAATTTACATCAAAACATTATGACATTAATTTTATGAATATTTTTTTTTGTTTATTACTACTTTATTTTTATGTTGTTTATTATTTTTTAAAAAGTTTTCATCTGATTTTCAAAAAAATGTTTGTAAAATAATTTACAACTGCAAGAAATAATTTAAATTAATACAATACTTGTTTAAATTTTTTATTTATTTTCTTTTTTTTTTTTTTTGTACTGTAGTATAAATTTTCGGTTACCATTCTCTCCAAGCCACACATGAAATTACGTTTACTTCCCCTAGGTGGTAGAACATGTCGTTAAATTTATACTTTCCTGTGTGAAAAAACTTTGAATATTTTTATTTTTTTTTTCATTTTCTCGAGGTTGGCTTACCACCCTCAAAAGAATTTAATAAAAATACCAGAGTTCAACTTGTAGATGGACGCATTAAACTAAAATAAAAAAAAATTAAAAATATCTTCATATGGTTAGCCACAATTTGGTGTATAATATATATTTTTTCTTTTAATGTGCACTATCAATTTTCATTAAAGTTAGAAAAGATAATAAAAAAAAAAGTTAGGATATTTTTTAAGTTTCAAGTTTTGTGTATGTATTTTTACTTATCATGAATTCAATTTTACCATCATTTGTAAATTTATGCAGAATTCATGTTGATACTGGGATAAAAGCCAAGGGAAGTCAAATAATTGTCAGTAATATACAGTGTATCCAGGGAGAAATTGTGGTAACTGCATAGATATCTTGAGAAATTCAGAGACCAAAATTACACGGCCCAGTATTATATTTCTCTCTCACATACATATAGAAAATATCTATATTATCATATCTTAGGTGGATACCTCATTAAGGGTGTAAGCTCTATCACTACTGTGTTTCGTTTGTTCTCTGATTCGTATGCGAGTTCTTAGTTAAGAATTGCGTGAGTTTGTGTATATGAAAAGAGACAAGACAGAGACAATATCTACGTAAAGAAGAATTGGACGGATGGTGGCTATGGGAGCCAATTAGGGGCTTGATAACCCCTCGACTCCTGAGTTTTCTGTACAAACTATATATGTCTATATACTAGTCACCAACACTGAAGACCTGCAGTGTATATTGGATTGGTTTAGATTGATATTTCACTGGCGTAAACTAAAGGGACAAATCATTTTTTTTTCAATATTTTTTTGTGTACTCAATGACGAAAAAATATAATCTTTCAACTATTAATTCAATTTTTATCATTTTTAATTATTTCAATTCATTTATTTATTAAATTCAAATTTTATTGAAGCAAAAAATTATTCTTGAATTAAGATAACGTAAATTTTTTGTTTCTATATTTCAAATAGGCTCGAGAAATATTTATATAAAAACAATGTTTCTGTTACCCAAGGTCAGTGATATGACCTCAAAACACTATTCACTAACATTTATTGATATTTATTCAACTTAAATTTATAATTAAAATATTTAAAAAATTAAATTAGTAAAACGTCAAGTTTTTTTATAAGTATATAATATCTAACTACAAAATTGAAAAAAAAAAAAAAAAGACAAAGAAAATACGCCATTGCTACCCCCATAAGTTGAGTTGGCTCGTTAGTGATGGATTAGCGATGTACGTGTGCCTTTACCTTCAATTTCAACCCTCTATATACACCAAACACCCCAAGATCCAAAAACCACGCAGACTTCCTTAACGATATAGAAACATAGGGGAAGATGATGAAGCACATGAAAGAATTTTTTCACAGACATCCAACATACAACTTCAAATGATAATAAATTCACATGCACGTTTTTTTTTTTTTCTTTTTAAATTTAACTTTACATTTCCAATTACAAATTGAAATAAAAGAAAATTTAAACATATATGCAATTATCATAAATGTAAATGTATATTACTTATGCATAATTTTGTAACGTGATCAATTAAAACCGGAAATAAAAAAGAAATTGACATGGTAGGTTTTTTTTTTTAAAAGAAATATCATTTGGGGCTATTAGCAAACTGAGAGCACATGACTAACAACCCTTCGTGGTGACTATTCTATTGCTCAACCCTCTTATTCCCTCATCCACCAAGTTTTACCCCAGAGAGTTGTGATCATCCTTTCCCTTGTCCAAAATTTTTATAGATGTACAGGAATACCTATATAGTCTCACTAACGAATGATCGATTTTCACCAATTATTAGTTGCCTAACTGGTTTCAATTGGAAAGAATAGATTTGATAGAAATGCGGCTCTATGGGAAATTAACCCCTGGCTGTGACTCAGTGTCACGTTTTTCTGCCGTCAGGATATATATTTTCAATTGCTCATCGATGCTCTACTTTTATTTTTATTATTCATTTTTTTTTTTTTTTTTATGTTATTTTTACTTCGATCCTTCACAAAACTCTACCTCATTCACTGTAGTCGGTATAGTTCATGGAATTTTTTGTATTTTAACGAAAAAAAAAAAAAAAAATGAACAAAAAAATGATTCAGCTATTTTGATGACACTATCTATTGGTTTCCGTTGTGTATTGTTATTCCTGACAAAAATTCCAGTTTGTAAAGTTTTGTTTGACGAGTTTCGTTTGGTTTTTTGTTTTTTTTTATTATTTATTTTGTAAGCCCTTCAAAACGATATAGAAGAAAATCCTTGGTGATTTTATACAAATTTTTTTATTACGGTTTTTTTGGTTTTAAATTACAAAAGAACAATTGACATTGTTGAATTCCTGGATATCAAATGAATAAAACAATATTGTAAAAAATTAACGAAGAAAAAAAAACAAAAAAAAACTCTATACATTATCGAAATTTTTAGAGCAATATGTTGTTCTAGCTTATTTATTTATATTTTCCTTGAAAATTTATAGCAATTAAGCTTTGATAAGAATGATCAAAGCTTAATCAGCAAAGAACAAAAAAAAATGTATCACATATATTTGAATCAATTTTCTTTTGTTTTTCCAACACATACATTAAAAAATATTTATTGAAAACAATATAGTTTGAAGAATAAAAACGACAACAATACACTTTAGAAAACGACAATTTTTATGTCATTTTTTTTTGTCAAAATATGACAACTTCGAATAGTATCATTGTCACATTCACTTTAGTTTTTTGTTTTCTCTAAATAAAGCCAAATTAGAAAAAAGCTGGGGAAGTCACACTATGCACAAAGAAGGCACGACCATTAAGCTCGTTGAACAGCATGCTTCGAAATGTTCATCATTTTCTAACAATTTGTCCTTGTCATACTGAGCATCGTGTATATATTTTTTATCATAACACATACATGATACATATGTGAAATATACTGAGAAAAAAAGATAAATGAAAAAGAAAAAAAAAAAGATTGTAGTAGTGAGTATATTCAGTAAAGAGGCACTCGGATGGTACATTGTAGAGTAAAGGGATGCATTATTATATTAATCCACTTCGTTAGTCAGACAGTAATTATCCTGTGGGTGATGTCCGAGGGGTTTAGCTCATGTATTTAATGTGTCTTCTTGTGGCCAATGTATATATGTATACATTTTCTACACCAACTTTGCTCACAAAAGAACAAAGCTACACACCATTTTTTAGACAAAATTATTTCCCGTAGCATGTACTTGACTACTCCACAAATTTGTTTTTATATACACTTAAAATAATAATAATAATCAAAATAATTGACATTAAAATTGAGATTATTAAAGATAAATATATGGAAAAACAAAAAAGAATGAATATGTCAGCTAAGGTAAAACAAGACATAAGAATTCCCACATGTTTGTTTCTTGAAAAAAAATAAAAAAATCATTGCATTCGGTCCAACGAGCCCGGGCAACAAGTACAGGAATAAAAAAAAAAATATAAGAGATAGAAAGTATAGGGATAAAAAGGAAGAAGAATAGGCAAAAGTAACTGGTAGTTCGCGAGGATAACGATGTCCACCGGCTAGCATGAGTTTCCAGCTCGATGTTCTGTTATTTTGAGACCAAACCAGTAAAATATATATTTTTTTTTATCCCAATCCCAACAGTCCTCGTTGCTTCTGATACGAGTGGTTGCTTTTTTGAATTCATAAAAAAAGAAAAAAAGCTAGGACACTTTCTACTCCATAGTTCGGTAAATTTTCTGAAGATTTTTCATATATTATCTGCTAGGAGAAAAAATCAATTCAAACCAGATGTATGCCAATTTTTCATTTTATTTATCAATGTAAACCCTCGATGCTGGTCAGTTTATTCAAGAAGCATGGAGAAAAATTTAAAAAAAAAATTCTTTTAGATCATTATAATGAAATATATAAGAAAAACATTATTTTTCGTTGACAATTTTTTATTTACATTCATGCAACCAAAAAGAAAAAAATCAATAAAATTCAAATTTAAAATTTAAGAAAATAATAATATTCTGTGTCGTTTCCTAAACTAAGTTTTATTAAGAAAAAAAATATGCTAAAAATTATTAAAACTTTACCAAGTTTCTAACAAGAGTATCAAGTGTA
This sequence comes from Aphidius ervi, assembly GCA_015776835.1. NCBI lineage: Eukaryota > Metazoa > Arthropoda > Insecta > Hymenoptera > Braconidae > Aphidius > Aphidius ervi. Next base: position 32,940 of record MKYW01000187.1, on the reverse strand, counting down.
CTATGAGAAACTTTTGAATAATTTAATAACTAATAAGTATATATAAAACATTTAAAATGTATTCGGACACGCAATCTAAGCTTAACAACATCTGTTTTCTGGGGTTGTGACTCACTCAGCATACTGCCTACCATTTTTAATTTAACAAAAAATATAAAAATGAATAGTTAAATAAAAAATCAATATTATGTGTTTATTAAAAAGCAGAAAAAAAAGTTTATATTTATTTGTTACATTAAGAATCAATTAAGAGAATTTTTGTAAACTACCAAATGTTTGATATAAACAAGCGAGCTCACCAACGAACTACTACGATATGGAAAAAATATTTTATCAATTAGAAATTTCTCATTTTTTGTTTGCGAGAAAATTCATTTTAAATGATAGATAACTTTTCTTTTTTCCTACAAAAAATTAAAGACAAGAGAAGCTGAAGTTTCAAACGTAATAATGCACTTGATGCACTTCCAAAAAAACTGAGTGGATGAGTCAGTACAGCTAATGGTAATCCATATATATATTTAGGGATGAATGGAACATGAAGAGAAGGTTGACGTTGACGCCAGGATTTACTTATAAAAATACTTAAGCACTGCCATCAGCCATCTGTCCTTTTTTGTTTTTATTTTTTTATGTTCAAAGTAAATTTTCAACTCGATACAAATTGCACACGCGCACAAACAAATATGTTGTTTTTTTCTCAATGTCGACTAATGGACAACCAATATTTTCTCAATTGAAAATTCTATTTATTTAATGCATTTCTTGGATACTGCTTTCACATATTTATTTTAAGTCCATCTTTTTCAAAAAAGCTTTCAAATTTTTTCATTTTTTTTTAATCTTGTTTTTATTTAAAATTTTCAAATGTCTATTTATTGTTTATCATGATTAGCGAGCCAATGCATCAATTAGGCAACCACGTGGTTGAATAGCCGAGCAAGCAGACATATCAGACGTTTGCTAAAAGCTAAAAGCTTTGCCATATTTCATTAGTTCCGACAGAAAAAGCCAAAAAACCTTTCCCCTTTACCCTTTTATGTTTTAAATCTATGCAAAGTCCGAGATATCGAGGTATTCATGAGCATTATTTATTTATAATACATGTTTGAAAAAAAAAAACAAATAAAAAATTCAATCATTGAATTTATAAATTATTTTACGACAATATTTTGTAAATATATATTTATAAAATTATTTATATATATAAAAAAGACTTAACAATTTTAAGAGCATTTATATATTCATAACTACCCTAAAATGCAGAGATTAATAATAAATAAAATAAATCTATATACAACAAACCGTAATTCATAATTTGATGTCATTTGATCTTTTACAAACTTTGTTACATTTGTATTTTATAGAATTAAAGAAGTTAAAACTAGCTGTATATTTTAGCCCTATTCGTGTTGATTTTGAAATGAACATATAAAGCTGTCTATCAATGGTCTTTTTTTTTATAAAAAGACACTTTGTTTCTATACGTACAGTCGTCAATGCGCGTATGATAGAATTGTCGATGAAAAGGTTAAAGCTGAAAAGAGCAAGAGAAATTTGTTACCATGAGAAAGTTGAGTAATTCTGTTGGATAAGGGAGTTTATAGAGGTGATTTGACGAGAAGAAGAGGCAGAGGGGGTCAAAGGTTTACATATATATATGCACATACGAGGATATTCTGAGTCCATTCGAACGAGAAAACGCAAACATGACACTGGGATTAAAGGGGTTTTCATGGTCCTTAATTATTCATTGTGAAGGTATACGACGACGTTGATACATACATTAACGGATCACTCGAATCTATCGTTTTCATTGGACTCATATATAAATTGCTATTGGTTGCACAATGAATATGTCTCCAATCTATAGTTTCTTTGAAGTTATACATGAAACCTTTCCATGAACACGTTTTATATTATCCAAAAAATAGAAAAAAAACTAACGATCAATCGTCTTTAACTACCCAGGGAATAAAAATTTAAATATATATTAATTCAGAAATTAATATTTTTCTATACATATTAGATAAATAAATGTTAGATTTCCCAGTTGAATAAAAAAAAAAAAAATTCGTAGTTTTAAGTTTTTTTAACGTTTGCAGTTCTCATTTATAAATATATATATATAAATTTTTTTTTTGTATCGTGTAAAAGAAAAACTTTTAATAATGATAACGATTATAAATTTATTTTTTATTATCTTTGATATATTTTGTATATTTTTATTTTCAAAAATATGTGATATAATAATGCCTCAGGCATGAAATAATATTGGAATAATATCTTGTGATATTTTTAATTGGGGATAGTCAATGGGAATGTCAACTTATAATGAGTTGTACTTGTTAGCATTACGATTGAAAACCAAGGTATAGTATATTTAGTTGAACAGAGGCTAAAAATGAACAAGAACAAGAATAAATTTTAGGGGTTAAAAAGAGACAGGAAATAATAGTAGAATCAGATGATGATGATGATACAAGAGAAATAGGTTTTAGAAAGAGAAAGAATAATTTGCAATGCAAAAATACAAAATAATGAGTATACGAGAGAGGGAAGAAAATGTATGAAAAGTTGCAGGAGAAATGGTATGACTGCAAGAAAAGTCAAATTAAACAGTTGCAAACGATCTACAATAATGGGACTTTGTGGGCCATTGTTAAAATATCTGAGTATATCTATAGAGACAATTGTAAGACGTTGGTATTTCGGTGATGTCATTGAGACAAACAACTTTCAAAACTCTTCTACGAATCATAAATTAACTATAAATAAAATTAATCATTGTATTATGTTTTTATGAATTTTATAATTTATATAATTTAAAATTAAATTAATACCACGTTTATTTTTGAACTTTTATTTTATGTAGTAACAATATTTGTAGTAAAATAAATCAGCTCCAGTTATTACGTTGACAAGAGTATTCATATCACTACTCTTTTTTTATATTATGATCATTTTCTTTTTCAGATTATATTCCATGTAAAAGTACATAGTAAAAATGTATAATAAAATTTGCAACATTATTATATTTACAACAATGAAAATATTATTTTAAAATGATGTAAATAATTTTTGTTGATTGTAAAAAAAAGCTTTCCTCACTTCATATTGCATTAGATATGAAAATATATTGAAAAAATGTTTCATTGGAAAAAATATATCCTGAATTTATATATAACAAATCGATAAACAATCAACAATCGAGATTCCTGCTCTATTGATATATAATTGATATAATTTTTAATATATATTGCTTGAATGAATATACAAATAATTTTTTTTTTAAATGCGATGCACTTTCAATTTGGCGTTCATGTGCCTCATAAGCTATTATCATGTGATAGTCATCCCTGGTAAAAGTATTTCTCCGCCGTTTCTCCAACCTTTCTTCACCATTTCTCCGACCATGGGTCATTTTCGGAGAAAGGGGAAAAAGTTGGACAAAAGGCGGAGAAAGGTGGAAAAAAGGCGGAAAAATATTTCCACCGGGGGTTCGCACAAATATCCGATGTTACCCAGGTAGAAATTAGAGTCAATTTGACGTCACTTTTTGACTTCACATGTGCACGTGCACGTTAATTTGATATGAGAAGTCAAAAAATTGACTTTTATTTCTTCCTGGGTAGTATATTTATTATAAAATATTTGATGTCATGAGTATTAACCGTGTAGTGTTATTAAATAATATGTTAAAACGTACATGATAGCTAATAACTGTACCAACTTTGACATCGATTTCTCCTGCAACTCTGTTAGCAAGAGTAGTTACTGCAAACACACGTGGTTGTGTACAAAAAATTTATTCATTTTCTTTGTATTTTGCTAAATATTCCGAACACCATTGCGGTATTTGTATCGATTGTGCAGAACCAGTTTCTCCAGTAATAATAATACATTTGGTTCCATGTTACATTTCTAAAAATTGTTCTTTGGACTTATGAACAGATAAAATTTTACGTTTTTTTTTTAATTTTTATAATGATTTTTCCTATATAGTTGACGTGTATATGGATTAATATCTGATAATAACGATAAAAGTAGCTACATTTAAAAATTCATCTTGTAGAGCTAGGTTTTTGATTGTATTAAAAAAATAAAATGTTATTACAAAATATGGATAACTATAGTCAATATTCATTTTTTTTAATTACTTTGCAGTACAAGGTAATTTTAGAAGTTCAATTTGCGGTTGGGGAAATTAATTTCTCCGATTTTCTTCGATTTTTATACGATTAGATCAAATCGGAGAAAGTTGGAGATAATGCAGACAAAAATCGCAGAAAACCGGAAAAAGTTGAGATAATCGGAATAAATAATATTTCGCTTTATTCTGATTTTTCTTCATTGTGATGTTTTTTTGAAAAATGTACGTTGGAAAAAAAATTTTTTTTTATAATTCCGCGTCCTGTATATACAATGGAGGCAAAAGGGTGCCTCTAATCGGGAAAATATTAATTTTTAAACAATAAATTTAGCCAAATAAATCAAAAGCTATTGACAAATGGCTAAGAAATGGATGTGACTTACCTTAAAATTATTTGGCTGAATTTATTCTTTAAAAATTAATATTTTTTTAGTTACTAGAAGAAAGTGTGGTTCTCAGAAATTTAATCAGAAATTTTTTGGGCGTTACAAAATTTTTTATGTTTATTTGTTCAAAAGTTATTGAAAATATAAACAACTAACAATTTAATTTTTAACACTTTTTTTTGACAACAAAGGGATGCGCGCATGTGCAAAACTTTCTTTGCTGTGGTTATAATTTGCTTGATCGATAAAATAGTTATTTAAGTTATCACGTTATTGAAGAAAAAAAAAATTTGCTATGGAAAAAATTTTATAAATAAAAGTATCAAACAAAATGGTTTGAAAAAAAATATTTGTTTAGTTAATTTTTTTAAACAAATCTAATAGAATTAATATACATGAAGTAAAACCTCAAATTTTTTTTATCTTTTGATTTTGATTTCTGCACATAATTTGGCAGGGCGAAAAAAAAAAAAACATCTAAGGGAGTTCAAACGAAAAAACTACAAATAAAAAATGTGGCCTAGTGGGCACCTCAATGCTATAGTAAAAATTTATAAAATTTTATGCGGCACCCTTCACTTTTTTTTGAGTAGACGATCCTGTTTTTCACCAATACATACACGGTTGTGTCTATCAATATGCACACAAACGTATTTTGTTACCTCTACTCCTTCACTCTTTGACTTTTTTTTTTTAAACAATAATTGTTTAACTTTTTAGCTGGGAGCTTGACTTTTTTTTTTTTTTCTATAATTATTCTAAGATTTTAAAGTTTTATACAGATAGTTTTTTATTTAGGTGTTAAGTCACCCTGAAAGGGTAGGTCCCTGAAAATTCGAGATATGTTGTTTTTTTGTTTAACATTTTTTGTTTTTTACGTTAGCGTACACGTTAAAAGTTGTTGACTTGAAACATTAATAACTATTTTACTAGCTAGGATAGACTTTAGAAATTTTGACATAAGATGGATAACTATTTCATAAACCTACTCTAAAAATTAAAAAAAAACGTTAAGATAATCGAGTGTTGTTCGAACTCCATTAATCATATAATTGAAAATTATAAAAAAAAATAAAACTGTAATGAATTTGAATTTGTATATGAACTGGCTAATTTGGGATTTTCTTCAAAGAAAAATATCGATAGTGGTTAAAGGCTATATAATATTTATCACTTTATCCAAAATGATATATATCTCATCCCTTTTGTTTCTGAACTATACACTCAACAGGATATTTAACATACTGTTTAGATAAGTTACACATACAACTTGAGGTTATTGAACAGGTTGAACATGCATAGATATAAAGATATAGGCTTAAATGGTATATGTTAATGTAGAAATAGTTTTGCACATACCAATTGCTAAAATCTATGAATTTCATCTCTTACTCTTTGCTATCTCGTCCAGTACTCTCATTGAATTTCACTTCTACCGTTCTAACTTTACAAAATCTAACGACTATCTAGCATGATCATCTTATTTCTCCACCCCTATCACACAATTTTAAGGCTCGTTAACGTATTAAAATCTCATCCATTCCTGGTACAAAATAGTCTTTTACTAAAATAGTTTTGGAATGCTATTTCATACAACAAAAACCATAACTGCATGAGATTATACCAAATGGAATTTATAGTTTAAATGTTTCACAATGTTTGGTCAGTTTTCAAACATTATGAAAAGGCTTTATAATTTTCCATGTTATTATAATACTAAATATTGATTAGTAAAAAAAAATTAATTTTTATTTAACAATTATAAAATGTTAGTATACAAACTTACAAAATAAAAACCGTACAATAATTAATAATTAATTATAAAAATTATTTTCATTGATTAAACTATTTGTTTAAAATAGAGATTAACTCTTAAAAAATTATTTTGTTTTTTGTATATCGTAGAAACAAAATAAAAGATGAAAAAATCAGTAAAAAAATATTTTCATTCTATAAATTTTTTTGACTTTGAAAGTCTTTAAATTTTATTACTTTTATTTAACAATTTTTATCATCTATCTAAATAAAAATTAATTATCATTATTATCACATGTGTGTAAAAATAAATATATACATTCTGTGAGGGTAAAAAATTTTAAAAATAAATAAAAATAATAAACATCAAGAGATATGAAATCAATAAATAATAATATTATGAATATTGTTAACGTGGCTTGATACGACCAACCATCAACATAAAATTTGGGGGAAGAAAATGACTGGTATACACAATAATAGTATGTTTTACATTAAGCCAGACAACTACAACGAGTTTTGATATCATTTATCTAATTTTTCGTTCAGTCAAAATTGCCATAAGTGACTGTTATATTTATATAATGTTTACATACATGGAACATTAGATTTTGTGTAATAATAAAATTTTTATATTTAAAATAATAAAATAATTTATACAAAAACAATATAACAATATATATATAGTTATGGATATTGAGTGATTAAATATATATTTTGTGTATAATGTATTTACAAATTTAATTATCCATTTATTATTTTAGGAAAATATGTCATGTGCATGAATATAAACAAGAATTGATGTGTAAAATAATAAAATATACACATGTCCTTTGATGTTTGCTCAGTGGCACTTCAAAACTGACTGTAACTTTCTCTCTCTCTCTCTCTCTCTCTCTTTTTTCACTATTAATTAATCGTTTGGTTGTCGGTAAAAATAAAATAATTTTTGTGTTTAATTATTTTGTCAAAATTTTTAATTTAGGAATGTATTCGAGGGGCTATTCATTGGTGTAGTCATGGTGTCATTCTGAGTGTAGTCATATGGTGTAGTAGCATGTAGTCGAGGTGTAGTCACGTTTAGTTATGTAGCATTTGTACTTTTTTCACTACAACTTTTGTGAAAATATCTTTCCGAATTTTTTCGTGATTACTTTGAATTTCTCCGTGATGACTCCGATTTTTTCTCAAGTTGATCCATGCGGAGAAATGATAAGAGAATTTTTTTTTCCGAAAAATACTTACGTGGAAAAATGTGAAAAAAAATATTCTTAAACTTAAAAAAAACTTAAATAATATAGTTGAAGTGTAGTAAATAGTGTAGTCATCATATTTTGTTGGTGTAGTTATTGTAGTTATGTATAAGGTGTAATAATTGTAGTATTTGTGTTTTTCGACTACATGTCGTAGTAGTAGTGTCACTAATTCTGGCGATGAATAGCCCCTCGAATGTACACGGAGAAAAATTTACATTTTTTAAAAATATAATAGCATAGCAATTTTTGCGTTGTTTTACAGTAAGCTGGTACCATAAGTGCATCATATTAAAAATTGAGATGGAGCATAGCAATTTTCATTGAAGAATGCCACCTATACTGGCCGTGCGACCTTCCGCGGTGTGGCATAGTAATTTTTAAAATGGTCAAACGCAAAATTTACTTTGTTTATAAACTCTCTAAAAAAATATTATAAAAAAATGTTTTTTTATAATTTCGACATTGAATTTTTTTTTTTTTTTTTTCTACGATAAATACGTAGGCATAAAAAACTGTCCAAGCCCAGGACTCGAACCCCGTAATCTTTCGGGTGCTAATCCTACGCGGTATCCCCTGCGCCACGACAACGTATATGTAAATATTATTTTATTTGTTTTACATCAACAATTGAAAAATAAGCAAAGTCACGCATTCACAGTTGACTAAAAAGTGGGGGCAGTTGAAATTTCTAAGTCCGTCATCAATTTTGCTATGCCCGATTGTAATTTTAAATATGTTGTTTTGTATTTATTAGTGACACCTATAGGATTTCTGAGAAAGTTAAATATTTACTATATGCTACATCGTAAATTTTCAGAGGATCATTTTAATTTTGTCCACAACAACAGAGTAAATTTTTAAAATACACATAGCATAAAAAACACAAATATTCTTTGCTATGGTGCAATGTAATTTTTAGGCTGGATTATTTTATATTGTAAATTTGGTTTCTGTAAAAATTTTTTTATGCGTTATAATTTTTTCATCGGGAAATAGCAAAAAAAAAAACATGAGAAAATCGCTATGGTACATTTTAATTTTTCAAGACTACAATTGTTTTTTTCGTTAAAATGATAGTAAATATTTCAATAGTCAAAAGATAGTTCTTTGGTAATGTGGCAGCATAGTAAAATTTGGTGAAAATTTTTTTCCGTGTATTAGATATTTAATTTACAAATAAAAATCTACTTTGTTATATACTGCACAGCCAGAAAAAAAATACATAAAAAGTAAAAACAAAAAAAAAAATGCATTAACGGACGACCTTTAGTCTTTTACCAATTGGAAATTGAAAATTTCCAAAACTCCGGTGGGATGGCACGTTTGGGTACATCATTTTTGGTCCAATATTATTCACAATATGTGTATAAAATTAAATAATTAAATTCTTAACCTTACAATTATTTATGATAAAAAAGATAATGCTTTTATTGTCAATAAACAGTGTCTCCGTGTGTCATTCAGTTTTTACACTCATATTATGCCTTTGTATAGGGAACATTAGGGAATTATACAAAAATCACTAAAATTTCGTGCTGCTGTCTGACGCTGAATTTCGACAACTTTTACAAAAATTATTAAACAACAACTATCGTAATTGTTTAAATCTTTATTTATTTATTAACTAATCTATTGAAAGAGCTCGTACTATCGTCAAAAAATTCATTGAAACATTTTCTACAAGTTACATGGTTGAAAATGCTCAAGAAATAACTCTTTTGTGGTTTATTTCATTGTATAAAGCACTTACTCGGGTTTTTTTTATAAACAATTGCTGATTATAAGTAAACTGATAAGCTGATAAACTGAAAAAATTCCGAGTATAGCCTTGGTTGTAGATTTTTGCATGAAAAATCCATTAAAACTAAGAAAAAACATCTAAGTTGATTTTTTAAAAAGTTGTGTAAGGTTTAAAAAAAACAGATATTGGTTTTTGTTAAATAAATCAACGAATTTAACGAATAAAAATAAAAACGACCTTTAATAATATTGATTTCGTTTCGGACTTTATTCTGTCAAATTTTCGCATCCATGATTTTTGCTTAGTTTTCTTAATATTTCCCTTTGAATATTTTTCTCAAATTTTCTTTTGCCATTTATAGTGTCATTATTCATCTCAATAATTTTATTTCTATCAGAGGCTGTGGCTTTTACCAAAATCTTTCATTTGAGCCTAATATGAACAGTCTATCTTAATTATTATGGAAACCATGAGCGGGATTCTTAAAAAGTGTACAGAAAGCAATACTATGGTGGAGCGCTTCGCGCCTATCCCACCTCCGTAATATCAATGTTGAATTAATATTTGTCTTTAATGTTAAACTAAAATTTCTACTTTTATTTTTTTATAACATAAAAAACAAATGTTAAAATAGCCAAATTTTAATTTTAACAAAAAATAGCATTTAAAATGTCAAAAAAAATAAATAAAAAATATCAGCATATTTTCGAATGTTAAATTAGTTTTTATCTCAAATAATAATTCAAGTTTTTTTTCAAATTTTGATCTATTTTGACACTTAAAAAATGTTATATTTTACGTTTTTAGTATTTAAAAAAAAACTCATTCGTTTTAGTTTTTTATTCTGTTTTGTTGAATAGTTATTCATCAAAGCAGTGAGTTATAAGTTGTCGGAATATTGTGCTTCATTCAAAGAGAGGACAGTATATAGGTGTTTTTAATTATCAAAGTTATCCAATTAATAGGACAACTCGGAGTAGTACGGTTGATATATAGAAAAGATAAAAGAGAGTAATGAAAAGCAACTAAATTCAATGAATCATTGAGCGTTTGTTATATATTTCATTTTTACATTGACGCATATATATTTTCTTTAGTGCCAAACTGCAACCAGTAGTAGAATACCAATGCTCTATACTTTTCAGCTGTGATTTGGTCGCTAATGAGTGCCCATTGAGGTATATAACTCATTCTTTTCAATATTTTTTTCATTGTATTAATTAACAGAAAAGACTATTATTTCAATGAAAAAAAAAAAAAAACTGGAAAACAATCGTAGATGAATACATCAGTTTTATATGGTATTCAAAAAACAAAAAAAAAATTTTATTTTATTTATTAAAGTAAGTACCTGACAAAAAATTATCCAAAATACATACGCAATCTTAAATAATCAAAAGAGCGAATATTTTTTTTTCGCTTGAAATATCTACCGACTCAACCGTCAATATGTTTTTTTTTTTTTTTATATTTTTCTGCTTTTGGTTTTTTCATATTTTCGCAAAATTAAGAGAGCGTAAGAAACTACAGCAAATAAATTTTCTTTTTAACAAATTGCATTAGAGAATATTCAACCCTTCTTCTTTTTTTTTTTTTATTCTACTATCAACCCTTTTTTTAACGCTAGACTAGAAAAGACTCATAACATGCAAATATATTATTTTAACTTTTATTGTATTTTATTCTACACCTTCAAGTTGAAAAGTATTATATACAATGCCTGAGTATATGATTATTTTTTTAATTAAAAATGATCTATTATTCTCCTAAAATGTATGAAATTGAAAAAATAATGAGTATAAAGAAATCGAAAATCATTACGAGTCACAAGCCAATTTATTTAATATCACACTGATCGTAAATTGTTCAAAGATTAAATTTTTATGACTGTGCATATACCAGTTGAGTCAAGCTGTTGCAAAAAGACCTGGCTTTGAGTGAAGTAAACTTGAATAAAAAATTCTGAAGATTAAAAAATAAAATATTATCAAAAATTATGTGGAAATTGTTAATTTTAAGTTTTTAAATTAAAAAAAAAAAACACCAACTATTTAAATATGTTGATAATAAACTTTAAAAGAATGACATCTAAATGGATCTTATTACTATTTATTCAAGGTATGTTTTAATAAAAAAATTATTGAATGAAATAAATATAATTTAAATTTATTCATTTTTGTAAATTTAAGTTTTCATTATTTTATTATTTTTTAATTCAATTTTGAAATAATAAATTAATTAATAATATTGTTTTATAGCTGTCCTATCAGCAGAAATTCCATCATCTGTAAAATCACAATCAATGGTATCACCATACAATTATGAAAACGTTAGTGCATGGGGTAACCTGTTTCCAACATGCATGGGACAACAACAATCACCAATTGCGCTTAATAAAGATACAATTTTTTATACCGAAAGAACGCCATTACGATGGATTGGATATGACAATCAACCGACTGAAATGACATTGGGAAATAATGGTCATACAGGTAAATAATATTATTGTTGAATTATCAAATAAAATATTGCAGATAATTTGATGGAATTTAAAAAAAAAAAAAATATTATAGTTAAACTCATTGGTAAATGGAAAAATGGTAACGTACCATATATATCTGGTGGANATAAGATTGATAGATTAAAAACGTTTATAAAGCATTTTCGAAACGTTTATACAGAAACATTTCTAAATCTATTCACTTGATATGTATTTATAACGTTATTTTTAAAACATTTCAGATCGATTTCTGAAAAAGACTATAGAAACGTTTTTTTCTAGTTTCAGTAAATTAAAAACCTCTGATACGTTTTATAAACATTTCAAATACCTTTCTAAGAAACGTTTCGGAAAGAACGTATTAAAGATTAATTTCATGACGTTTCTTTGCTGATCGGGATTATTGAATGAAATAAATATAATTTAAATTTATTCATTTTTGTAAATTTAAGTTTTCATTATTTTATTATTTTTTAATTCAATTTTGAAATAATAAATTAATTAATAATATTGTTTTATAGCTGTCCTATCAGCAGAAATTCCATCATCTGTAAAATCACAATCAATGGTATCACCATACAATTATGAAAACGTTAGTGCATGGGGTAACCTGTTTCCAACATGCATGGGACAACAACAATCACCAATTGCGCTTAATAAAGATACAATTTTTTATACCGAAAGAACGCCATTACGATGGATTGGATATGACAATCAACCGACTGAAATGACATTGGGAAATAATGGTCATACAGGTAAATAATATTATTGTTGAATTATCAAATAAAATATTGCAGATAATTTGATGGAATTTAAAAAAAAAAAAAATATTATAGTTAAACTCATTGGTAAATGGAAAAATGGTAACGTACCATATATATCTGGTGGACCACTTTTAGATGATTATGTATTTGGTCAAATACATTTTCATTGGGGACCAAATGATACATATGGAGCTGAGCATACAATGCATGGTTTTACTTTTCCCCTTGAAATGCACATGGTACATTACAAAAGACCCTATGGATCAATTGGTAATGCATTAAAACATGTCGATGGTCTTGCTGTTGTTGGAATTTTATTTACGGTATAAAATCATAAGCCATATTTAATTATTAAATTATTAATACACTGTAAAATTATATATTTATAAAAAAAAAAAAAACATTAATTATTATTATTATAGATTACAAATCAAACTGTTGTAACAACATTGGATCCAGTTACAGATTATCTTCCTTATGTTTCAAAACCACATACAGTATCTAACATAGCACCATTTAGACTTTCAATTCTTGGAGGTATATATTCTCCAATGGCATTCATGTCATATTCTGGTTCTCTTACAACACCACCATGCAATGAAGTTGTCATTTGGATTGTGCCAATATATGCTTGGCCAGCAACATCAAAACAGGTTATTAATAAAAACATTTTATCATTTTTTAAATAATTTTTAATTTAATATATAATTTTTTAATTATATGATTACAGCTTTCTCAATTAAGATCTCTTCAACTGCAAACTCAGACCCGCTACAATAATCGACCTTTACAACCCTTAAATGGTCGACATGTATATTTTTATAAAACCTAACTATACATATATACAAAGTATCTATAAAATATTTAAAATACAGACATGTTTATACGTTTTTTCTTGAAAAATAAAGAAAACACAATATGTATACTTGTGGTTTTATTGTTTACTGGTATACGTATGAAAAGTACGTGACTTGGTACCATTCATTTTATCATTCAAATATTAATTCGTAGTCAAGAAAATATAGTACAAAAGAAACTCAACTGCTTACAAGACTTGAAGGTATATAAAGTCACGCAATACTGAATTTTTAAATTGTTGATAAATAATGATGATTGTAACATTTTTAAAAATAAAAAAAAAACCAATTAATCTTCATTATATTGATATATGATAAATTGAAAAAATCAACTAAACAAGTGTGAATCTCATCTTCAATTCAAATAGTTAAACAATAATAAAAGTTTTAAATTGAGCCTCATCGTTATTCCATTCATGTGTGATTTTGAATGGTAAATGAACATGCTGAGTCCTAATCGGATCATAATTTAGTTGGTAATTCAACGAGAATCCAAGGACAATTTACCATTCTTAACTTTCTTTCTTCTCTTTCTCATCTCGATGAACATCATATACATTTATAGATTATAATGAACACAAGATCCTCTTTAATAATCTTTTCTATTATATTATTTTTATCCTAATTTATTTACATTCACATAACAATTTAGTCTTTATTTTATTGTAGAAAACGTTAGCGTCACGTCATCACACACTGCTAACTAACTTCATAACCCCTTTCTTCTTTTAAAAGAGACAGTGGTGGGTTTCCTTTCTGTGCTTCTAGCAGTACGTGACCACATATCTCACTCCAACTTTATCCTCAATTTCTCGTATTTATGTTGAACACAGACACACACACATACAACAACCACATCATCTGGACCTATCATCACTATTCTATCTCATTCTATCGTTATTCAACTGATTCTCTGTCTTTTTTATTGACTCCTCCTATCAAACGAACCACCCACTAAAACATTTTCACTTGCTTTCTCATTTTGCCGTGTTTTACGTGCACCAATTCATGCAATCAGTACTCATAATGCCGCAATTCAGGATCCATTTTCCTGACACCCCTTATTACTACCATTTTGTTGAAATTCATTATTATACTTGTATGTTGGATTCATTACGAAATTGAAAGTTAGATTCAATATATATACATTTTTTTTTCTTTTTTTATCTTTTTTTGATTCATCATGAAAGTACAAGAAAAGTTGTTTGTTAGAAAGGTGTTAATTGTACATGAACTATGCATCTGATATATGTACGAAGATATATTTGATGATAATACAAAATAATGCCGATTGCTGTAGATGGAGAAATCGTGTGGTCACGTAATGAATGTGTTCACTGAAATTTCTAGATGAAGCATTGCAGATGTGATTTAGGCTTCAGGACTGAGTGTAATTAACGATGCATTGTTTGCCATCATGCCATGACGACATTGCTGACGTAGTATATATAGTTCAGTGTGTAACATCAGACATAAATGTATATAGATTATAGATGTATACACATACATAATAAAAGAAAAGACTTAAAGACAGTTGTGGTATATATTATAATATTGTAGTGTAAAGTTTGATTTATTCGTGTAAGTTTTTTAACTTGCTGATTCAGTAAAAAGATTTATGGTGATGATTTAATGGGATAAAAGAATATCATCGTGTGTATATAAAATGGGAATTTTCTCGTGTTCATAGGAGGGAGATTTTGCTTTTTGATTTCACCTTTTTTCAGAAGACCTTAGGGTGTCTTGTCGTTGTCCAGTGAAGTCGTACAGTGGATCCTAATACCACTGTAATCCTCTGCACCTTTTTCGTGGACGAAGGGATTCTACCCTTAGAGAAATGACTGGATTTAGGTATACATATAACGAGGAACCAGATTTTAGTTTTGTATTTTATCTGGGTACTTTGTTCTTCACTGAGAAGCCCATTCTCAAAGATAAAGAGACAAAATAAAAAAAATAAATAAAGGTGTGAAGCTTGGAGATTACCTTGGTAGTCTTTACTAAGGATTCTGACTTTTTTATTTTACGTTAAGATGATTCAAAATGTGATGGGCTGTAATTTTTTTTTTTTTTTCTCTTTTTCATAAATGGACAGTATATTTATTCTCTTTATATATAGATTTATGAATAAATCAAATTGTAGATGAAAAAAAGAATTCAAAATAAGGTGGTGAAGTGAACAAAGGAAAGAGGAGGATAGTGAGACTATATACCAATCCCATGAGAACAATTTATTTAAGCGACCTCTGCTTTAACGGACCGTCGTTCAGCCAACAACATGCAGATTGGCTCAACGAAATTAGAAAGATAGATGCAAATTTGTGGACTGTGAGTCGACCATTCTGTGGAGTACATCATGTACGAGAGAAAAAAGAATAATATGGATGTAAAACCCTTCAGGCTAACCCAGTTTTGTTCTTATCCCAATCATATTCTTCTTTCGTCTATTCATTACACATTCATCAAATATCTTCCAGATATAAATAACAGATAAAAATACTTTTTTGTTTCATGTTATATATTAAAACTAGAATGATATTAATAAATATTTAACTGTTAAATTGTCACCTAGACAACAGCTTTTCAATTTTCTTTTAACAGAAAAGCCTTATAACTTTTTTTCATAATTTCATAAAGTTTTCTATGAATTTTGAGTAACAACAAATATTTTATGAACTAAAATAAAATTTTTTATTGTCTGTAAGTCGGTTCCTGAAATTTTTAGAACATTTTCTTAGTGTTGTATCAAAAAACCTATTTTAGTATACTAAAATCTACACTGTAAAAAAAAAATAATTAGTTTTACTATAAAAAAAGAATTATTTTTACTATTTTTTCTGGTACTCGGGGACGTTTTCGAAAAAAGAGTAATATGTACTATACACATAGTAAAATTAATTATGTTTGAGTTTTTTTTTTAACCTAGTATTGTTTACAATGCTTCAATTGGAAAAAAAACTATGCCAACATAGTAAAACTGACGATCTTCACTTGTACTGACTCTCGCCTTCGCATCTATACCATGTAACATAGTAAAACTAACGATTTTCTCTCGTACTTTTTTTTCCCTCCGATGTATTACGATGCCAACATAGTGAAAGTTACGAAAGACATAATAAATTTTAACAAATATATAGTAACAACTAACAACTGCATAGCAGATTCTAAAGGTTTTCATAGTACAATTCATGATTTTCAATGTTCCCCCACTTTTATGGTTAATTGTAACATAGAACATAGTAAAGAGTATTACCTCTATAGTTGTTTGTAACATCGGTATAGTGAAGACTACCTATTGAAAAAGTAGAGTTTACTGAAACCATAGTAACATTTAGTATTTTTCCCGCAGGTTAATTTTTACTATGTTACTATCGTAACATTTAAAATGCACATCGTAAAAAAAATTATAAAAAATAATATGTTACACCATATTTCCGAAAACGTCCCTCAGTACTATAGTAACATGGTAAAACTAATTATTTTTTTTTTACAGTGTACCATTTTCAATCATGCACACACTTTTTATCACATCACAAACATTACCTGTACTTCTCTTCACTTTTCATTTGCTGTAAAAATTGTTTAAAAAAACTATTTCTGTTGAAAAAAAATTAAATAAATAAATAAAATCTCAAGTCCATAACTACTATTGTAAATCTAATAAATCACATATCCTATTTATAATGACATAGCTAAAAAATATACTCAACAATTATTTGAAGAAATTATCAAATTTTTCATGTTACTGATACAAAATAATAATAATTATGCAATTTATTGATTTTGATATTCGTTGTCTTTATTGTGAACTTAATATATAATCTTATTGCCACCATGTAAATATTTCTCTACTTGTGTCCTATGATGGCTACTGCCGCAGGACAGTAATCATTAATAAATAAATAAATAAATATTATTATAAATAATAATATTTGATAATAAAAATTAATAATCATATAATTGAAATTTGATAATTATTAATTTCGAATAGATTAAGATTGAAAAGATAAGTTCTAAAAAAAAAATCACCTGAATTAACTATAGAAAAAGGAAAAGAACAAATTGTTATTATATAGTTATAAATAATAGCTTCAATTTTTATACCTCGATTACCAGAAAAACTCCATGATTACCACTCTAAATAATTGACAAAAAAAATTCTAGAAAAATGTCATTCATTCCTTTTATTTGTATAACTTTTCATTTTTTATTCTTTGCAAAATCCTTTTGTTTCATCGAGCTTTTGTTTCTATTTTGATACAAAAACGATCCATAAAAGTACAACAGTTTGAAATTCGATTGCAAATGAAAAACAGAGAAATATATATGATTTAATCCAGAATTGTGAATAACATTAAAAAAAGATAGAAACTGCTGAGAGAAGATAGAACAGAAGGATAAACAGGAACAATGTATATACAGTTACACAAAAAGATAAAATAAGAGAAAAAAAAGAGGTAGTTGTAAACGATTTGCGAGGCTTGTATATATATGGAATCTTAAATCGGGGGCAAGTAGGTTGATAGGAGCCACCCTTATTTAGTGCTAAATGTACATTTAGCAATAAATAACCAGGAGCTTAACGGTAACCTCTGGTCCACTGGTCTTAAATGGACCGGGGTGTCCGGCTGCTACTTGTTAAATCGATTTGTTATTTACTGATAAATTTTTTTTATTTAATTTTTTTTTTTCTCACTCTATTTTTTGTACTATTTTTTTTTTCTTTTTATCTCTATAGCATTTTTTTACAAACTGTCGAAGCTTCAACTGATCCAGGCAATGTTCTTCAGCAAAGATTTTATGGAGAAATTTTTTTTTTTCACTATCGTTTGCAGGTTTTTCACCGAGTTTACTCCAATCTTTGAAATGATTTTACCGATTCACAAAGTAACCTATTCGCATATCGAATCTCCATTTGCAAGCCGATCATCTATGTGACATCTTGGTCTATGGAAGTAAAAAACAACAAAGATTATTGAGATGCTTTGAAATAATGGCACAACGTCAGCAAATTTTTTTTTTTTTTCTACAGATATGAAGGTTGGTATGTAAGTATAAGGTTTACCGAAGGAAACACTTTCAAGTGGTATATATATAAAGAACTATGTGATACCACTAAAAAAAGGTAGAGTTTATTTTTTGTCTACTTTTTTATCCCCCCATGAACATCTTCCTCTTCTACATCACATTATTTTTTTCTTTTTTTTTTAGTTTTCAGGTTCATTTTATTTTGCATCCTTTGTCAGTATTAACTCGTGAATAATCTTTTGTTTCCACCCTCTCGTATGACCTTCATTTTTTATTCTTTTTATCATTACTTTTTTTGTCTCCATTAGGGCTTTTTTTTTATGCAATTTGAGGCAAACTATTTCCCAAACGGGCACGTGAACCACGCCTGTCCCGTGTTTACCATTCTCAGGATAAATTGCATTTCTGATCAAATCGTCGTGATGATGTTTTACGTACCTCCCAAAAAAATACGGTTGACAATTCGATCTGTGCTCTACGTTTTTTTTTTTTCTATGATCATCAGTTGCAAGTTGATGTTCACCAGAACTACCAAGCTTCACATGTGATTTTTTTATACTGATTTTGGAGCATTTGATTAATTTTGAATTGGTATAACAAAATTTTTATTACCACCACAAAAACTATTTGTCTTTTTATGTCATCCATTATCGTATTTTTTTTTTGCTCATTGAAACTTCCAACAGAATATTATAAAATTACTCAATCAGTTTATTTTCAGAGATAAAAAAAAAAAAAAAAAACAAATAAAAAGACAAACCACAGTAATTTTATTTAAATTGACAAAATATAATTTATAATTTTAAATTTACACATTGATAAACAATTATTAATTCACGAATGATCATAGAAATTTTGATGGTAAATCGTTGAGGCAAGCTTATGATTAACGATGTGAAAATTTACGAAATTGAATTTCTGCAGCTCAATGGAAACTATATAGACAAGTTATACCCAGTAACCATCATATTAATGACTTTTTCAATATGCGTATTGGTATGTTTATAAAAATATAAGTTGAAATATAATATAACTGTGTATCAAAAATAGGTATGATAAAAGGACCTGTATAAAATACAAAGAGCAAAACTGTTAACTAACGAGCGACAGACGATATCGTTCATCTTTCCTTTCACTTTAATTATGCTTCACTAATTATGCTTAGTAATTGCAACTCTTGTTATTAGAGACTACTGGTCTAAAAACATATATTGGTATAATCAGTCAAAACCAAAGCAGTAACAGCAGCCTTCCGATGATCATCATCATTATCAAGGTGTTAAAATTTTACAAAAGGTTAATATTATTTTTAATTTATTATATTTTACCTTGTTTTATTAATTATTCTCTCATCTATAAACTTCCATTTACTCAACTATAAATTAATTAATTTGTTACTTTTAATTTTCAGTGTAAATAATTTTTCAAATATATTCAAAAGTATTCGAATAAAATTTAATTATTATGGGTAAAATATAATTTTTTAAAATATTTTCTAATTGAATATATTTTGTTATTAGAGAGCTATGAGAAAAATGTTCTATGGGATAGGAGTTGCCAAATGATAATTTCCTTTGCGAAATTAATTTTTTTAAAATTAACATTTTGCAGCTTCCATTCCATAGAACATTTTTCCCATAGCTTTTTGACTTTTTAAAAAATGAGAGAACTATGGAAAAAATGTTCTATGGAATAGAAGTTGCCAAATATTAATTTCCTTTGAGAAATTAATTTTTTAAAAATTAATATTTGGCAACTTCCATTCCATAGAACATTTTTCCTATAGCTTTTTGTCATTTTAAAAAATTAAAAAGCTATGGGAAAAATGTTCTATGGAATAGAAGTTGCCAAATAATAATTTCCTTTGAGAAATTAATTTTTTAAAAATTAACATTTGGGAACTTCCATTCCATAGAACATTTTTCCCATAGCTTTATGTCTTTCTAAAAAATTAGAGAGCTATGGGAAAAATGTTCTAAGGAATGGAAGTTGCCAAATAATAATTTCCTTTGAGAAAATAATTTTTTAAAAATTAACATTTGACAATACTTCTATTCCATAGAACATTTTTTCCATAGCTTTTTGTCTTTTTGAAAAATTAAATAGCTATGGGAAATTTTTCTATGGAATAGAAGTTGCCAAATGTTAATTTTAAAAAAATTAATTTCTCAAAGGAAATTATTATTTAAGTGTCAAAATAAAATATTTGCAGCTTTCGGTAAAGTCACTCACTGGACAATTCCAATCTAGTGACTTTTTTATTTTTTCGTCAAATTAGGGTTTATTTTCATGAAATTTTATGTTAAAAATATTTTGATCTGTCAATTTAGGTTTAAAATAATAAAATAAAAATAAATATAAGTCATAATTATATTTTTATCAATTGTTCAGATTGAATCAATTAGAAAGAAACTCAGGACTATTGTGTTTGACTATAAAAATTCTCTGCATTCATATAATACTCATTTTTTAGTTTTTTACAATCTCGATTTTAACTCGAGAAGCGTAACGCCCCGACCTCGGGCCGAGTTTTGTACCCGAGGTTTCTCCGAGCTTTAGAGTCGGGTGTTACCTCGGATCGAGGTCGGGCAACCGTATTTTTCTACCTATTAGCTAGAGATAGCTAATAGTAGTCGTTGCAAATATAAAAATGCACTGCTTTGGTGAAATTGGTAAAAGAAGGAAACGATTGAATAAAGAGAACGAGGTATTTTACTGTAAAATGTAATAGAAAAAAAATATGCAAAAGCTAAATTGAATGTCGGTTAAATGGACGTAGTTGGACGATGTATATGTTAAAAAATTACGTAATGTCAATTCAATGAATTCAATACTAACTTTATTGAAAAAAGAAAATAAATAAAAAAATGAATACAATTAAAACCAGTTTATTTCTGTAGTATGAGAATTTTTTTAAATTGCCTGTGGCAAAAATATATATATTTAAAAAAAAAAAAAAAACATACTTTTAATTTACTGAGTGAAGTTTGTAACAATTTTCGATGGATTATCAATTTTTCGTTAAACTGAAAAATTGTAAATTCTTTTTTTTTTCTCGTAGAACGTAACCTCACAGCAATATCAGAAAATTTGACGTGAAAATGTTAAATTATTCATCAATTACTGAAGTTCCTGATACCGATGAAAAATATAAAATTAAAAAATTGATGAATTATAATAAAAATAATAAACATGATTGTAATATCAATGCAACTAACAATTTATCATTTGATCATATGTTTAATGAGAAAATGAGAAACAGTCTTGTTGGACAATTTATTGATAATGATGCTGATTTTCCTGATAGGTATTTTTAGAATAAATATTTTTTTTTTCTTTCAATCATTAAGAAATATAATGAAGCATTAAATTTTTTGTAAATATTATTTCCAGAGAAATAAGAGAATCAAAGATGGATATTTTTTTTTATAACATAATGAATATGACAACCAAAGAATGGGAAAAATGGAAAATACAAAATAATTTTATTGAAAATTCATTGGAAATTATAACACAAGCAATTTCTGAAAATTTAATAATTAATAGAAAACTATTAGAATTGAAAATATCAACACTTCGTGTAATGGTATCCAAGGTAATAACTAAATGATTTAATGTTAAAAAATAATTAAAAAAATAAACGAATAATTTTGATTCAAGATAACCACAATTGACTCAAGTTTGAGATATTTTAAAAATTTAAAAAATTTAAATTTGGGAGGCAATGAAATTATTGACATAAATGGTGATCTTTTACCAAGAAAATTAGAAATGTTAGAATTGATGTCAAATTACATATGTAGTTTAAATAATTTACTGAACAATCCTCCAAGTGGATTATTATTATTGGGTCTATCGAAGAATAAACTATCCACAGGTAATGACTCAGTTAAAATACTTTTACAATCGAAAAAAGAAAAGAAAAAATTGAACAGATAATCTTTACACTATAGACATCACTCACAATAACTAATTGCATGTTTTTATTTTTTTTTTTATTTTGACAAACAGCATAAAAACTCAAACGATAGTAAGCATAAATTTTTCTATACTCAATTGCCTGCTAGAGTAAAATATATAACATAAATGCAATTCGATCGTCGCGTGTCGCATGCATGATTTAGGAAGCAGCAGTAGCTGTTCACACGTGTATCCCGCACCTATGTGGTTGTATTTTTTTTTTCTTATTGGTTATTTTAGTTGTACTATAACTGATAGTCACCCCACTCAACAAACTCAATGGTTGTTAGTTAAACAAAAAATAAATAAATAAATAAACAAAAATGTTAAAAGAAAAAATATCAATAACAAATACAATGCTTCTCAGAACTGCTGACCCTTGCATGTGACAATCAATTTCAATCGAGTTATCAAAAGACAAGCCAGCTAGTTATTTACTACATTAACAATAATTGAATTTTATAAATTTATAAAGATTCAAAAAGAAATTTAAAATATAACATTTTTTTTTAATGTCAATATAGGTTTTACATTTTTTTTTTATTAAATGCCAAATTTTATAATCAATTTTTTTTATATTAAACGATTTTTAACATCTTAAATAGACAAATTTAAATATTAATTCTCTATGAATATTTTTTATATTTCTCTTTATATTATTTGTTTCATTTTTTTAACACTTATTATATGTTAAATAAAAAAAAAAAAACATTTAAGGTGAATCTTTATTCGAGGATAATAAAAATTTAAAACTGAATTCTTGAGACTTAAATTTGTGCGTGACTTTAAAAATAACAATATTAAATAAATAATAGTATTTTTTATTTAAAAATTAAAAAACTATGTTGAATTTTTTTATTTAAAAAAACAAACAAAATTATTTATGTATATTCTTATAAACAATTGACAAGCTTAGTACTTGCTTTAGATAAATCCTAACAGTAGCTATAGAACAAAGTACCAGCAAAGTAGGAACGAAGCAGCAAAACCTTTTGCATACGAATCACTAATAGCTGTTTCAGCTTGAGATCCTCTCATCGCATTTTAACAAGGGATTTACCAAGCTTTTTCCTTCGCGCGCTTTGTTTACTACCGTCATTTTTTAATACAAAAGAATACAATACTTTTTTTCTTTTTTTTTTGCTAAAAACAAATGATTTTTGCTCTTTAAATTAATTTTTATTTTGGTATTTATAGCTATATATTTTAAATTAAAAAAAAAAAAAACTTATTCGAGTTGCTTGTATTGTTGATAATAATGATGATATTATAACTCGTGCATCAGCTGCTATAACTACTGCAAGTACCATTGTAATTAAGTCAACTGATCATGTTAAACCTGCTAGTAAGGACAATGGTTATTTGAGTGCTATTATTGCTCACAGTATTGCTACTGCAAAAATTAAAGCATTATCAGTGATAAATGAGAAGTCAACAAGCCTCGCAAGGCTTGCTACTTTAATGATTCTAGTCGAACAATGACGTTAGTCCGTTGGACATATGCTCATCACCTACCTGTCACTTATATTTTTTTTAATTTTTTATTATTACCGTTGAATAAAATAATAATCCCGGCTGATCTTCAACATTTCAATCACTGTTTTTATTATTTTTATCTATTTACTATCATATTCATATGTATTTTTTTTCCAAACAATGTAGGATTAAAACTGTCCAATATTTTTCATCATAATGAACATTTTGCTTTTATTTTCAAATTGAAATAAATATTGCACAGTAAAAAAACACAAATAAATATATATGTTATTGTAAAGATTTATTTGCTGACGATAAGCATTGTTGTATATTTCGGTAATAAAAAAATATACAATATTTAAAACTCGATAATCTCAGTGATATCTTTTTCAAACAAGCTATGTAGGTTCTTTTTTTTTTTTTTATATAAAAAGGGGTTTGAGTAGCGAGTGTTTTAACAAGCACTAGAAATCCATTAGAGCAATTGAAAAATGGCCTTGAGTGGGTAATACTCAAAGTATGTTGAATGGTATAGGAAAATAGAAAAAGATAAAACATTGATACATATACTTGCCGATTTACTTGCTTTAGTAAAATCCAAAGCACTCATTCGACCATTTTCCCTCTTCATTATGTATGTCCCCTCACGTAAAAAAATATGTACTTACATTACTCATTAAAATTAATTTCCAAAATAAATTTTTTTTATGGTACATATATTTAAATTTATATAACACCATTTAATTTTTGATGACTTAAATTTGAAAAAATTCAACAATTATTGTTTTTCTACTTACTTTTTATAATATTATTTAATGAATTTTGAATCTATCAAAACTATGCCTGGCTTGTTTCAGAGTCACAGCTGCAATCTATTGGAAATAAATTTTTTTGTTTAAAAGTATTGGACTTGGAAGATAATAATTTCAATAACCTTATCGACATTCTTGAAGCATTGAAGCCGATAAAGACCCTGCAGTCTTTGATACTTGAGGGTAATCCATGCTCGGTAAGTATTGACACTCTTACCAGCATTAGATAATTTGTCGGTATTTTAGTGTAATAATCAACAACTAAAATTGCAGACTTGTCATGGATATAAAATTTCTATTGTTTCAACATTTCCAAAGCTTTTTTATTTAGACAATATTTCTGTTTTATCATCAGCATATATTGAAGATGACTGTAAATTGAACAATCATGATTCAAAAATGGGAACTTTATTAATGTATATTTATAGAATAATAAACTTTGAAGAACCTGAAAAAATGAAGGTATTCTGTTATCAATTGATGGTGATTTATCACAATATTCAACGTTATTGATTTTACAGAAAATTCATTACACATATTATTGTGAAATTGACATTCCTGTGCTTGTTCCTGAATCCAGCACTGGGAGACAAAATTTTTCCAGAAAATTTAAATCTGAAGAGTTTGAATGGAATCGATTTTTAAATTTCAAGAAGCCTCTTTTAGAAATACCAGCTGATGAAAATGGCTTGAAATTTCTCAGGGATACATTTCAGTCAATCGTGACTGTACGTCTCATTGAAAAACAGGTTTGAAAGAGTTTGGTAATTTTTTACAATTCTCGCAAGTAAATTTATAAGATGGGCCGGAAAGTTCGTCTGCTATTTACGGCCAACTCAAGTAACAAACGAACTTTCCATCTTTGTTGATGAGTATTATTTATAGAGAATTGATTTTAGTTGTCCCAAAATAAAACAAGGAGGAAAGAAAGTAAAAGTCAAAGAAAATCATCTATATCATCATCATTATTATTGGAAAAAACTATTTGTCAATTTAAATGTGCATTAAAAAACATGTCATGGTCGATTACAGCTCAAGATTTTGAATGGTCTTTAGGTATGGATGACAAGTCCTTGACTTGTGAATCAATCAGTCTAGCTTCGTTAAAGTACTCCGAACAAGCAAGTGCTAAAAAATTCAATAACAATGAAAGCAGAATACCCTTGAATGAATATGAGGAATTATATGTTTCCTTACCAACGATGTTTACTATCCAAGTAAATTATAACATTTTGTATGGAATAAAATTATACTCAATTGTGTTTATATTTGCAAATAGTACATTGTTTACGAGGACGCAATGAGACAGTTTCTCGCACAATCATAAAATAGTGAGGCATCGTCTGTGCATGTACCGAGCGTTATTTTATGATTGTAAGAGAAGCTGGCTCATTGCGTCCGAGTAGAACATACTATTTTTTGTTATTTGTACTTGAGAAAGACAATATGGTAGGGTTATCTGTTAAGAATGAAAGGGGGGGTTTGGGGGGGCTTGCCCCCCCAAGAAAAAAAAAAAGGGGGGTTTGGGGGGCTTGCCCCCCAACTATCAACAGCAATAAAATTTTAAATGTATTTGATTTATAAACTCAATCACTAATTATTATATCATCTCTAATTGGTTTAGCCACGTTCAATATTTTTTATTTTTTACTATTGCAATTACGCTACATTGCAAAACGTTAAACAAAAAAAAAAGAATAAAAATAATAAAAAAGAACGATACAAAATTTTTTTTTTCAATTAAATAAATAATATGAAAATAATAATATAATATTCTGTAAAAAAAATATTAAAAAAATCAAAAAATTTAATATCAAAAAATTTAATATCAAAAAATTATCAAAATAATAATATTATGTTAATATCAATAATAATATAATTTTGAAAAAAAATATAAAATACATGAATAGTCATAATATAATAGAATAAATTGTTTGACAGCTGTTTGATCAAGTTATCAATCATTCTGTTTCCCGCATTATTCCTATACCAAATGTATAGCAATGAAATAATGCGAGAATTTTTTCATTTCTCGCATTATTTTAAAAATGCTGGAAACAATACCATTGCGCATCAAATTTAGTGCGCAAAGTTGTCTTTCTTGAGTACGGATAACAAAAACAATTTTTTCAAACAGCTAGGTTTCGGACTTCAAAGATATTCTGAAATTAAAAAAGTATAAATATAGCTATATCTTTGTAAAAATAGCCAAAGTAATAGAAGAACTTGGTTGAACAAAAAACAAAGATAAAAATGACTCCTATCTTCCGAAAATAAATAAATAGAACATCATTGTCAAATTTGAATTTTAAATTATCACGAAAACGAATTGCCAGATTTGCTCATAGTATTGAAATAACTCCCGAAAGATAAACTGAACTAATAAAAATGAAGAGTTCGTGGAAGAACCAAATAATAAATGATTAAAATATCTAAAATCAAGGGTATGTTAGGAAAAACTTATTTGTTAGTAACCTAATTATTAATATTTTTGCCAGGATTGTTGCTATGATGAGATCATTAAATTTATAGGTCTATTGTTTTTGAGGAGTTCTTTTTATATTCTAGTACAGGCAAACGATGTGTAAATAAATTCAAAATGCAAACCTCCACTTTAATCACACTGCTGATCAAATCACGGATAATCAACTAAATGTAATTCCATGCTGCGACCATTCTGGTGATTCAATCCATTCGACGAATGAATTATAGTTTAGAACTATTGATACAATACTGCAGTATGAAACATGTTAAATGAAAAATGATTTTTATTCAAAGAATCAGCAAAAATAATCTATTAGATAATTACAAAATGATGAGCTCTTCAGCTAATATATTTGTTTTTTTTAGTCTTTGTTTGATGACGCTAAAACTGAATAATATATTATTTTTTCTAAATATGTGTATTTCAATACGAAGTTGTTACAGTATTGAACAGCATTTAGTCATAAAAAGATAGTTTCTTACCTGGAAAGGCCGTGAAAAATATATCAAATAAACATTTAAATTATTCTATTATTAAATTTTGAGATCACTAGGACAATCGTTACATTTCAAATCGTTCACATGCAGATTCTAGCAGGACATAAGAATCTTTCTAAACCTCTAATTATTAATTAAAATTTATCCATTTTTGTATTTCATCATTCGATCAACAGAAAAATATACCACACAAAATTAATACCTGCAAAAATATGTATTTTGAAAAGATTTAATTTTCTATGGAAATAAAATTGTTAATCATTTATAGCCACGATGAATTAATCATGTAATATATATTTGAAGCCATAAATTATCAAGTACAACCTGTACAAATAGATTAATATGAACTGTTAAAATCAAACTAGTTTTTGTTATACCGTTCAGAAAGTAGTTTATTTTAATCATGGTTATAAGCAATTGGGACTGCAACAAACTCTTTGTAATGGTTTTTGAAAAAGCTAGATTTCTGAACGAAATCGTTATTTATTATTTTGTACAAACTGAAAGGTATTTCAACGAAAACGATCCTGACAAGAAATTGCATTTGAGATTTGTAGTTAATTTTTTAAATAATTTTCTGTTTAAAATTTTGTCATTTTCTATTTTTATTAACAATTAGTTATTTAATACTTGAATTTTCAAAACTAGTTCACTCAATTTAATTAAAGATTGATACCAGCTTGAGCAAAAAAAACCAGCGAAACGAAGAAAGTGCCTTACACATTTTAATTGTCTCTTTAAATATCCTATATCCTATATAAAACAGAACAAGGTACTAATAGCTAACTTCATATGTCTCCACTTTATTCGTGATTCTATCGGCTGACGCTGTCGACACATTCATTTTCATTAGCTCACACACACATACACGTTCGATACATTCAATAAATCGATATATTTAAAATAGTGGCTGAGTTAATTTAATATGCAATTTAATGGCTATAAATACTATTGAGTAAATTGTAAACAAAATGATAGGCAAATACCTTGCCTCATTGTCACAGATGCAATAATGTCAAATATATTTTATTTATTTATGAAATATTTTCAATAAAAGTGCCATTGGAGTATATTATTAAATAACATTAACCAGATGCAACAATTAAATCAATGTCAAGTGTCATTGTTATTGTGTCGTCGTATTCGGTGTGAACATGTTGTTCCAACTATTAATACATCAACAACAGCATATACAACATTAAAATGGTCAAAACTTAATTGAAGGTATTATTAAATCAAACACATTTGATAAATAATTTAGTGAACTTGAAGCAACGTTTAGTAGAGCAGTAATGCCATCAGTTGATAAAAAATTAAGATAGGTTATAATTTGTCGAAAAACATGAATGAGAAAGTAATAAATATGTTTACGAACATACATTGAGTAAAATCGAGCCAAAATAATGGTCAAATTGTATTGACTAATTTAATAATCATTGAATAACATCATCAGCACCAATAATACAATTTGGAACAAAAAAAGATTGGCATTCACATAGGTGCGTGAACCTGGCCTGCGTAAGTCCTAGAAAAATTATCGAGGATACTCATTAGAAGCGTCTTAATTTGTACTAATTTGTACCACCATTGATTTAATTTGTACCTCAAAATTGAAGGGTGGAGAAAAGGTTAAAAATCGACTTTTTTTCTGGATGACTTAGGGGGAAAAAAAAAGTAATAATTGCATATTTGCTTTAATTATTGGGGTACAAATCCCGTTTTAATCGGTACAAATTAGCTCACGTTCTGCTCTTTGAAACGAAAGAAAATATTTTAAAAATATTTATTTTTGGAGGTGCCATGCAATTGTTAGTTGAACATTTTTATTAACAAATACATGGTGCCTTCAAAAATCAATATTTTTAAATAATTTTTTTTTTATTTTAAGGTTGATTCCCAGTCGCATTACCGAACCAATATTTATGCCGCGAAGGGCCTGTATATTAATAACGCTATTTTTTATTCCTCGTGTCCTGAAATTTTTGTGGCGCCACTGATGAAAAAACCAAGTTCTTTAGTAGTATGTGTGTGCGTGGTAATACACTAGCAAACAAAGTTTACGTCGTACACCAAAACCATGCTTGTGTTCATGTCTGTGTGCCGCGCATCTAGCAAAGTTTTAATATTTTAAACTTATTTATTTTTTAAAAACCACGTCAGAAAAAATTTTAATTTTTTGAGCAGATTCGTCTTTTTAAACACTTCAATTTGATCGTAATTTGAAAGATTTCTATCAGACAGCGAGCTAACTAAAAATAAAAATGTAAAGTATAGTCTATCCTCTTGTGTAAAAGATGTCAACTTTGACACCCATTATCGCAAAAAAACCACGTCAGAAAAAATTGAAAAAAATTTACAAGATAAATAATTATTTCATTTAAAAAAAAACCAAAAAAAAAAAAATCGATCAGAAATTCAATTATTCAGAATCAACTTTAAAGAGAACAACGTAAAGCTACGGTCTCCAAGGAGCGTTCGCGTCGACTGTCCGACTGTCGCGTTCAGAGACGCTCGTCCCGAGAATACAAGTTTTATGTTATTGGTCTCCAAGGCGCGTTCGCGCTCGGAGCGCTGCAGTCGACAGTCGTGTCTGAACGCTCGGCTGACCAAAGTCGGATCAGGCTTCTGTAGACGCCAGGCAGTCACGCACATATACACTAGCTCTTTAACTGCATGTGTTTAACTGGTAAAGTGTTAGAGCAGTATACTAATGTTTTTATGTTTACCATAGTTTTTTTTCAATTTAATTTACAAAATAGTCAAACTGATGTATATTAAGACAGAAAAATCGATGAAATTTTTTATCATTATTGTTTAAATGACCATTTATTAATATTTAGAAATGTCCCTCATTTTTTATTGTATGCAAATCGCTAACAGGTTTTCATTTCTTTTTAATTTTTCTGTCATTTTCTCCTACAATATTTTTAAGTAACTTTATCAGCTATAATTGAAATTAATTTTGTTCTATTATCTCTGATATTTATATTTTTATTTTAAAAAAAAGTATAATCATCATACAGCTGCTCGACTGTTTGGAAGTTGTGAGCGCGCCTTGGAGACCACTCGGCTATGAGCGTTCCAAAGCGCTTGATCGGAATGCCTGAATGCGACAGTCGGAAAGTCGACGCAGACGCTCCTTGGAGACCGTACCTTAAGCTAATTTGTACCGATAAAATTAGAATTCGTACCTCAATAATAATAATGATAAAGTATTGTAAATTGATATTTTGGACTAACTTGTATGTTTATTATTATTATTGAGGTAAAAATTCCGTTCTAATTGGTAAAAATTAGCTTACGTTGTTCTCTCCAAAATAAAAAAAAAATTATTTAAAAATATTGATTTTTTTTTTTTTTGTTTTGAAGAACACAACGTGAGCTAATTTGTACCGATTAGAACGGAATTTGTACCTCAACAATAGTTGGAAAAAACAAGTTACTCCAAAATGTCAATTTACAATACTTTATTATCATTATTGAGGTACGAATTCGAATTTTATCGGTACAAATTAACTTACGTTGTTCTCTTTAAAATAAAAAAAAATTAATTTAAAAATATTGATTTTTGAAGGCACCATGTATTTGTTAATAAAAATGTTTAACTAACAATCGCATGGCACCTTCAAAAATGAATATTTTTGAATTATTTTTTTTTTTTGTTTTAAAGAGCAGAACGTGAGCTAATTTGTACCGATCAAAACAGAATTTGCACCCCAATAAGTAAAGCAGATATGCAATTGTTAATTATCATTTTGGAGTAAATAATTTTTTTTTGTTGTTATTCCCGAGTAGAAATTCAGGTCAGGTTCGGATCAAGACCTGATCAGGCTTTGCTGATTTCAATTCCAATCTGGATCCAGATACTGGATCCGAACCTGATCAGGATGTAACGATTTTTCGTGAGGTTCGGATCCAGAATGGATCAGGATACCTGATCAGGCTGTGGTAAAGATACATGATCCATAATGGATCCAGATTCTGGATCCAAACTTAATCAGGATGTAACGCTTTTTCGTAAGGTTTGGATCCAGAGTGTATCCGGATACCTGATCAGGCTGTGGTAAAGATACATGATCCATAATGGATCCAGATTCTGGATCCAAACTGGATCAGGATACATGATTTATTCGAAAATTTGAAAACTAACGCTTAACATTATACGGATAAACATTATTATTACAAACTGACCTAACTGATACTTCACCTAACTAAATATTGCAATGACCGGGGTTCGAACCCTTCGACACGGGATTACGATGCTAGTACTTTACACGCTCGGCCATTGAGGCATTCGATATTTGGTACTAACTTTTTGTTCTCATGGGTTCTACAAATTGCCTGGTCAGAATAGCATCAGGCTATCTCTATTTTATCCTTAATAGGGATAGCCTGATCCATTCTGGATCAAGACTGGATCAAGAAAAAATTATTTGAAAAAAAAATAAATTTAATATTTTTTTCTTGATCAAGTCTCGATCCAGAATGGATCAGGCTATCCCTATTATGGATATAGTAGAGATAGCCTGATGCTATCCTGATCAGGCAATTCGTAAAATTTAAAGAAGTCAATTTGATACTTTTTTCTTGATCCATTTTGGATCCAGCTAGCCTTATTCCATCCTTAATAAAGACAGCCTGATCCATTCTTGATCAAGACTTGATCAAGAAAAAATATTTGAGAAAAAAATAAATTGAATACTTTTTCCTTGATCAAGTCTTGATCAAGAATGGATCAGGCTGTCTCTATTAAGGATGAAATAAGGGTAGCTGGATCCAAAATGGATAAAGAAAAAAGTATCAAGTTGACTTCTTTAAATTTTACAAATTGCCTGATCAGGATAGCATCAGGCTATCTCTACTTTATCCTTAATAGAGATAGCTTGATCCATTCTGGATCAAGAATTGATCAAGAAAGAAATATTGAATTTATTTTTTTATTTAAATAATTTTTTCTTGATCCAGTCTTGACCCAGAATGGATCAGGCCATCCCTATTAAGGATAAAATAGAGATATTCTAATGCTATCCTGACCAGGTAATTTGTAAAATTCAAAGAAACAAATTTGATACTTTTTTCTTTATCCATTTTGGATCCAGCTAGCCTTACTTCCCATCCTTAATAGAGAGAGCCTGATCCATTCTTGATCAAGACTTGATCAAGAAAAAAATATTTGGAAAAAAAATAAATTAAATACTTTTGCCTTGATCAGGCTATCTCTGTTAAGGATGTAATAGAGATAGACGGATGCTATCTTGATCGGGCCATTC
>MKYW01000186.1:124122-134664 GCA_015776835.1 Aphidius ervi | reverse complement strand
TTTTTGCCGGCTGCTTACAGCGATTGGCCACGCCCACAGTGCGTTTCCCGATACTTACAGAATAAAGATGACCACGCAACGCAACAAACTATTTTAATAAGCTCTGCAAAGAAAGCTCAAAAAAAAAAATATATATATATAGTTTCTTTATGGAGAAAGTCGTCGTCGGCTGAGAGTCCGTAAATACTAAGTCAGGTAGGGTAACAGTCCGTCAGTACAATGTCAATGGGGAAACAGTCGTGGGAAGAAAGTCGGTAGGAATTACGTCTCGGTACCAGTTTTTCACTTATATATGACATCTACTTCATTAATATTCAAAATTGCCTCATGGTAACAGTTACCGACCGCTGGATAACCTATTATACTATATACATAATCTACTATTGCGCTTATTATGGTAATGGAGTCAGGCTAACATCCGTCAAAGGATATGACGCTCTCCCGAGTGGAAATTGAAATCAAGTCTTGATCAAATCTTGATCAGGCAACATTGATTTCAAATCCATTCTTAATCAAAATGCTTGATCCAAACTTGATCTAGAACGTAACGCTAAACGTTATCAAGATTTGATCAAGATGCTTGATCGAAACTGGATCATGTTTACTTGATTAATATTTGATCACGTTTGGCGTTACGTTTTTGATCAAGTTTTGATCAAGATGCTTGATCAAAACTGGATCATGTTTACTTGATCAATATTTGATCAGGATGCGTGATCAAAACTTGATCATGTTTACTTGATTAAAAAACAAAAATTATATTTTTATTTTTTATTATCGTATTTTTTTTTTAATTACCCAGCGAAGAAAGAGAGGGAGAGAGAGAATCAAAGAGACAATTTTTTTTCTTTTTTCTAACAAGTGCACCTTCCGGGATTCGAACCGACGAATTTTAGATTGTACGTACTAAGGGGAACGCGTTGGCCCGCGCGGCCACAGAAAGAATCGATACACACAATAGTTTTTAGGAGTTTATATATTTAGACCAGTCTTGAAACATAACTAGGCCATGTTTAGCATCGTTTTTATTAAGAAAAATCATTTTAATAGTGAAAAAATAATATAATTGTAACAATGAATGGATTAAACAATAAAAAAATACAAGTACTGAAATATATAATAACTGATCAATTCTTGATCAAGTTTGTATCAAGCCGGCATTATTAAGGAGAAGTTAAGGTTTCCTTGATCCAATCTTGATCGTGATCTTGAAAAAAATACAAGTGCTAAAATCAATATTAATTGATCAATTCTTGATCGAATTTTGATCAGGCTGCCCTTGATAAGAATGTGTTAAGGTTTCTTTGATCCAATTTTGATCAAAATGATCTTGGAGAAAATACAAGTGCTGAAATCAATATTAATTGATCAAGAATTGATCAAGTCTTGATCAGGCTGGCCTTAATAAGAATGTGTTAAGGTTTTCTTGATCTAATCTTGATCAAGATGATCTTGAAAAAAATACAAGTGCCGAAATCAATATTAATTGATCAATTCTTGATTAATTCTTGATCAGGCTGGCCTCAATAAGGATGAGTTAAGGTTTCCTTGATCCAATCTTGATCAAGTTATCCTTAATCAAGCATCTTGATCAAATCTTGATCAAATTTTGATCAGGCTTCCCGTGTTAAGGGAACATTAATCAAGTCTTGATCAAGACTTGAAGTCAAATCAGGCTAGCTTGACCAGATTTCCACTCGGGCTTTTTTTGGTTTTCTTATTTCACTCCAACTGTCACCCGCGCCTAAAGATGTTTACACATCAAAAACCTTTGTCGTTCAGAAAAACTGTCCTTTTATAAGTATGATATTGACAAAAGTATATGAGATGTTACATTGAATATCGTTTGGTTTTATTTTATTCTTTTTGGCTACACAGAGAGAAATCCACATCAATAAATGCTGTAGATACTCAAGCAAATTTTACTGCAGTTTACATTGGAATTTAGTAGTTGCGTAGGGGCCACCAGGATTGACTAAAATTTTCTGCTACACTGCAGTAAAAATTAATAATAAAAAAAAAAAAAAAAAAGAATTAAATAAAAACTCATTGTTTAAGTTATCGATATAAAATTGTAAGGTGTTTATTAATTTTTTACCTGGTGATAACTTAATTATTTGAATTATGCTGCATTAGATCCATTTTGAACAATAACTTTGTCCCTAAAAAACTTTCATATTTTGTAAAAAGAATCATCTTTTCTAAATTAATGCTAGTACTGTATATCATGAATCATTTGTCATTAGGATTGAATAATTTATTATTTGGATCAAATAATAATTCACGTCAAAACAAGAAATTATTCGTTTGTTATAATCATAATTGAAGTCAAAATACATAGTAGTTCAAGTTTAGAAGCTATTTCTCCTTACATTTTATGTAACGGTAGAACTCAAAGTTACCTGAATAAAATGATGGAATTGTTTTCAAAATAAGATTTTTTTTTTTCTATACAAACCAGTGGTTACTTTTATTAAACCATTTTTCATTTCAAATCATTTTTTGTCAAGAAGTTTACTTCTAAAATTCAGAAATAAATTTTCTCAGTGTACAATGTACCTAGGCAAATATTTATTTATGTATTTGTTTATTAATGAACTCTACGCCCCTGACATATCGTGCTTATGGGCTACAGTATATAAGTTACAAATTACAACAATTACAAGTTTTTAATATGAATAATTATATATGTAAAGGAGATATACACATTGATAAGATGAGCATGTGGTAGTAGATAGCCGTTGATAAATTATGACAATCCACGATTGTGGCATAGTGCTATATGAATGAAAATCCAAGGTTGCGGCATAGTGACATATCGAGATCCACGTTGACTCACGGCCAGATGCCTTATTTTTGATTTAAGAAAACTGACAAATACTTGTGCAGATTCCCAAAATTTTACTTCTTTATTTTACATCGCTTTAGTTGTTTCGATGACAACTGTTTTGACTGTGCGCATGCCTAGTGCTAACAGTAATTTTTGTTTGCCGTAGTCCAGGATCAAACTTGAGACATGTGGGTAGAGAGTTGAGAGCGCTATCTACTACCCTACTGAGCCAGCCTAATTCTTTATGTCGTACCAACCCCAAATGAGTTATTTGGTATTTAATAACCAAAATTTGCAATTTTCATGGTTAATTTTTAGACGTTGACAGTAAAATTGACAATGAAGTTATCAGCAATATCCAAATTTGGACGCACCCAAAATCAGTGCCATGGCACCCGCACCATTTTACCCTATTCGTATTCTTGTCCGATTTTTCTCTAGTTTTGCCGAGTTTAAAAATAGGAACTTAGAAAAAAAAATAAAAAAAGGAACTTAGTTTAGCCTTAGATGTAGCTAAGTAAAAAAAACTAGAGGCTAAGTAAAAAATTTGGCTGGTAAAATAAGGTAGATATTGATTGTTTGGCTATTATTAAAGCTATGTAAAATATCTAGCTTCTAAGTAAAAAATCTTATACATGTTCAAAAAAATGACGGTGACATTTTTGTAGCTGAGAAAAAAAAATAATAAATTTTCTAAGTTTTTTTTAATTTGGCAACACTAAGTTCCTTTTTTTATTTTTTTTTCAAATTCCTATTTCCAAACTCGGCAAGACCAGACAAAAATCGGACAAGAATACGAATAGGGTAAAATAGCATGATCGAAGGGTCGATCAACGACCGAATTCAGGCCCGTGGCACTCCCGCGGTGAGGGACGTGACTTATCGTCCATTCTGGCCTTTCTGTCATTCGTGGTTCTCTTTATATTTTATCTAGTTTTGCCAAGTTAAAAATAAGGGACTTAGTTTTTTTCCGTAAGAAGCTAGATTGTTTACTTAGCCACTAGATATTTTATACGATTGTTTCTGAATAAAAAATGGAAAGGATAGATTACTTAAAAAAAAAATTACCTTTTTGCACTTTTGCATTTTGCTCGACATCTTCGTCAGCAGCCGATTTGACTAAAAAAAACATAAAAATTCTATATTCATTGAATCTGAAATACCAGTTATCTGCGTGTCCCTATTAGGTTGAATCATCTCCAAACGTAGCCATTAAAAGTGAAAAATCAATAGATTTATTATTGAATAAATATTAGCTAGCTGCTTTGTCTATTAATAATGTGTTATTTATATAAATGTAATTGTTACTTATGATATTTTTAAACAATATACATATTTTCATACATTTATATTAAATATTAAATTTTACTTATTAATGAATATAATTTATGATTATAAATATTATATATATATATATTTCCAAAATATGATAAACATATAGATATATTATATATTTGAATTTCATATTTTCCATTTTATATATTTCATAGATATAGGGGAAAGCGGGGCAAAATGGAACATTTAAGGGATATCCAGCACAAATCAAAAATACGGCCAGAGCCTTGAAATTTTTTAAGTAGCTTAATGAAATAGTAATACACACGCTCAAATTTTTTGATAATTTTCTTGTTGCTAATTACTTAGTAATTAATTAATAAAGTAGGCTACTTTTTTGGAGGTTATACATAGGTTCTTATGGAGAGTCCGGTTGAGTTTTTAGAAACCTGGTTAGCCATTTCATGAAAAATACGGCCAGCTTTATCAAAAACTAAGTATAGATAGAGGAAACAATAAGGAAACTTTTGATATAAAAATTAATAGGGCTTTGAGACCTTTTTATTTTACAATAAATAAAAATAAATTTTTGTCTTTGTGTAAATACTTAAGTGGAAGTGAGAAACAAGATTTTCTCCTTTTTTTTGATCTCGTTCGCACTCATAGAAATATTATGTTTCTAAATGCCATCCGCAAGAGGTCTCTCGATATGCGCGGGTAACACCTTAAGGAAAAAATATGAATTGATGCATGAGAATAGTATTTTTCAATTAGTTTTTCTCACTAATGAATTAAAAAAATGAAAATAATTTTTGAAAATAAAAAAAAAAAATTGGGGTAAAATGGAACACAACGCAAAAATTTTATCGGACAAAAATCCTCGATTTTTTTCTTTAAAAAATTTTTTTTTTTTTTCTAATAATTTTTTACTTGAAAGTCAATGAATATTGTTTCAGGAACAGAAAAAGAGAAAAAAAAAAAATTTGCATATCTTTTTGCCACTACGTGGCGCTGATTAGTAGAGACTTGAGTCTCGTCTGGTCTCGTCGGTCCATTAAGGTTGAATGTAAATACGAGTTCCCTTTACTAGATTTCACTAATTTTTTTTTTTATTGCTACCTAGAAAAATTCTCTATCCGGTCAAATTTTTTCAGATTTTTCGATAGTGAAATAAAGTTGACCGATTTAACACAGCCGTAAATGGAAAAACCCACGTTTTTATTTGTACCTANTAACACAGCCGTAAATGGAAAAACCCACGTTTTTATTTGTACCTACTGAACCCTATACTCGAAATTACTAAATTTAATTGAGATTTATACTTTTTTTAATTACAAAAATTGAAAAAAGAAAATAATCAATTTCGATGGTTTTTTTAAGAAGATATTCAATCGCGAATGATCAATTAAATCCGAAATCTACTTCACGATAAGAGTTTCGACTGCTGCAGCAGTATTTGTTTGTGTTGGTATAAGCCCGGTACACATACTACTACAGATGTTTAGTAACGGGCACAGATTTTGGGCATAGAGGGCATTTATTTATTTTATGAAAGCATGAGTCGGAGCATTCCTTTTTAGCACAAAAAAGTTGTCCGACTATGGGACTTACCTGGATGGCACAACGATTCGGGACCTTGGCAAGAATTTTGTTCAGATTATTTACAATTTATGTGCGGAATGAAAAGTTTTTGTGCACGGATATATTTTTTGTTGATTAATGGTTGTGCTACCTTAAAGCCATGATGGCACAACTTTGTTAATAATAGAGATAACTAAATAAAATAAGGACCATACTTTTGTGCAATTTGTACTGTAATCATGAACAATTGCATTTAAATCAATTTATCACCATTTTTCTCGACGAACAAAAAAAAACATATAAAAAATAATTTTCTTTGTTCTTAAAAAAAATGCTCAAAAAATTTTCTAAAATTTTTTTTTTTATTGCATCTATTTTCTTCCGGCTTTTTTAATCGAAGAGTGACGAAAAAATGAAAAAAAAATAAAAAATAATATGAGTCAAAATATTTTTTTGGGTGTTCCACTTTGCCCCGCTTTCCCCTATATTCATTTTATATTTATAACTAGCTCGAACACCCGGCTTCGCTCGGGATTATTTTTACAATGATAACAATGTTTTAAATAAATGAAAATTAAATAAAGATTATTTTAAGCAAGCAATGAGTCTTGACATAAATTTGAAAAAAATTCTGAAGGTTTTATTTAATTAATCCTACATACTGTCAAATACTGGGATTCGAAGGTATATTGCTATTATCATGGAACTTTTGTTTGAAATATAAATCCAATGTTTAGATTCAAAGACAATTAAATGGAAAAAAAAAAAATTCTAATTACATGAATTACTATGATACTATAAACTAATCATAGTTGTTACTATGATATTTTTTTTTTCTTAATATACATATATGTGTGACGACATATCATTTTTTTATTTTTATATTTATTTTTTCTTTCTCTTAAATAATCTTTCAATGATTAGCACCCACACTGACTGATATAAAACGGATACTTGATTGTAAGAAATATATAATTTATAAACACGTGAAGTAGATAAAAATATTGAGTGTCAATTACGTGTTTTCATTTTTATAAAATATTAATTCAACTTGTGCAAATTGTCATCAACCGAAAAAAAATTATTAAAGATATTGATATCAGTTATAAGTCTATTATTAATAGAAAAATGACAAAAGATTTTTAAATAATAATCAATATAAAATGAAAATTATTTATAAACTTGTTAAAATTACATTTTAGTACTACATTTTGCATCAGTTAAATGAATATTGTAAATTATTTATAGTAATAATAAAAAGATATATATCAATAAATTTATAAAATAAATTGCTTTTACAGTTTGCAAATCATAAAATGAAGTAAATCAATTGAAATTGACTGATATAAAATGTTTAAATTTGATTGATTTGAGTCCTGAACAGCAAATTTCTTTATTAAAGAAATGTCCAAATTTATTTTCTTTAAATTTATATATTTTTAAAGATGTTACATAATTTTTAGATTTGTTAAAATAACAACAATTTTCAAAAAAATATATCGTTCATTTCAATTTTTTGTAAATATTGAAATTCTGTTAGGCATAATAATTTCAAAATATTTTTTTTTATAATTTAAATTTAAAAAAAATAAATAAACAAGAATTTTTTTAAATGCTTTTTTTAGGTCATCAATTAATAACAATTCGTCATTATTAACATATTTTTCCAAATTATTAATATAAAAAGTTTCACGAATGATTTCTGAATGTGTTATATTTTCACTTCGAATAGAAGATATTATTCTCCAATGATCTAAATTTCTCCCAGATATTATTAAACACATATCTTCTAAAATGAATTGGACCGAATTCTATCAATTAATTATGTTCATGTAAATATATTTGTAAAGAATCAATGAGCTTTTGTTGTACATTTGATACAATTGAACACCTTTATTGAGACTCTACCTGATCATCACCAATAAAATATATTTGTGAAAAAGAAGATTCATCTCCATTATAAGGAACAAGGGACCTTATTCTATGATAAATTTTTCCTTGAATTTCGAAGGTAGTTTGAAAACTTGACTTTTTTTTCTATTTGCACCAAAAGAAGTCATAGTAAAACATGAATTATATTTTCTTATATTATCTAAAAAATGCTTTGAATGGTCTGTTAAACCAGATAAATAAGTAAATAAAGCCCTTTCAGGCTCACTTAAAAAATGCAAATTTATTTTTCTGTTTGCAAAACAGATTCTATCAGATTTATCTTTGAATTTCAAAGCATGACAATAATTACATTCAACATCCATGTAACTAATAGAAATACGACAATCGTTATCATATATATCACTATAAGAATAATTAAATGCCGTGATGTCCGGAATTATTTTGGAGTTTTTTCGTTGTGTATTATGTGATTCTTCAAATTTTTTCCAATCTTTTTGCCCACAAACTTTTTGGTCCAATATTTTTTCCTTATAGGCATTCTACTGACAATCTTATTCAAATCAAATTCATTCAGAATAGGTTAAATTTGATAATGTTATTATGTTGCTATTGAACTTCCATTAACTTTTATGAGTTTTGATATAGGTTAATCTTATTGACAGCATTTACTTTTTGAAATCGATTGTTTTTTTTCC
Source organism: Aphidius ervi (assembly GCA_015776835.1). NCBI lineage: Eukaryota > Metazoa > Arthropoda > Insecta > Hymenoptera > Braconidae > Aphidius > Aphidius ervi. The sequence goes on along the minus strand of MKYW01000186.1, from coordinate 126,390 downwards.
ATTTAATACATATCTGAAGTAGGCATGCCAACGATATGGCACTGCGGTTAAGGCTCGGGCTATGTGACGGAGAGGTCACGGGTTCGATCCCGACCACCAAAGCCATGTATCGAGTGGTAGGCGCAAGCTGACTGTACTGCCCTGGTTTTTCATGGTTTTCCTGATCTATAATAGAAATCGGATACAGTTTGAACGCATTACAAAGTCGACATCCATATCTGTCGCAAAAATGAGTTGTAGGAGTTGACGGTTGGAAATGTGTAAAGAAGGGGAGTCACCGTGCAAAAAACTTCCTAATTAAAAAGTATAGCACGTTAAATTAACTCATTTTTTCACATATCTGAACTAGGCTGTATGTTTGAAAACAAATGCAAATTATTATCTTTTAAAAAAAAAATAGATTATATATTATCGAATTGAAAAAACCCTGAAGATGATGAGAAAATCAGTTTTTACCTCCTGGTGAACACAAAACTTATTCAGGGTGATTTTTTTTGTAATCTACATGATCATATAACCAAACAGAATATCTATGTTAAATTTCAAATCAATCGAAAATAAAAAAAATGCAAATAATTATTATTTTTTCTATAACATAAAGCAGTAATCAAAAATTCTTGAATAAAATATCATATCTTCCAATAGACCAGGAAAAATATATTATCTTTAAGTAAACCAGAAAAAAAAATAGATGATATATTATCAAATTGAGAAAATCCTGAAGATGATGAGGAAATAAGTTTTTGACTCCTGGTGATCACAAAACGTATCGAGGGTAATTTTTATTGTCATTTGTACAATCAGATAGACGAACTGAATATCTATAATAAATTTCAAGTAAATCGGACGAGTAGTTTGCATAAAACTGCGTTTCCAAGAAATAGGTCCTTTTTTTATTGTATAGATTAAGTAGAAAATATATAGATATTACAGAATAGATATACAATAATAAATCGCTCACAACTATTAAGTAATTTACAAATATACATTTTTTAGATTTTTAACTAATTATTAACTATATATCGATCATGCGATATAACGATTATCATACAATCGAAATATTAATGTTATTTTCATTATTAAACGTTTTATATTGTACAATAATCATATAAAATATATAATCAATTCAACTAATATTACTATAAATTATGAATATTTATTTGAATAATACTTACAATAAGTGTTGAGTTTTTTGTCACTAATATTAATAAAACACAACAATTGTTTATGTCAAAATAACAATGATTCTTTAAACCCGCAAAATAATTCTTGCATAACACGTTGAAAGAAATTATTTTTAGAAACTAATTATTCAAATATCATACACAGTGATATTATTGAATAATAATCAAATGAAAAAGTTTTATTTAGAGTTTTATTTGTTGACAAAATAATTTTTCAAGGAAAAAAAAAAAAAAAAAACAGAAACCGTGTCTTAACAGCAGGGTATTTACAACCACAGTATTCAAAATATATAAAAAAAAGTTAAGACAGCATTGTTTGAAATATTTTTATGAGCTTCCATACCGGAAAACGAATTTGCGTGCCTTGACCCTGAGATTCCATCGAAGTTTCTCAATTCTACTCTTTGAAAACTTTGTATTTCCTCGAAAATATATTGATCATTATTGAAAACATTTAAAAAAAATCCAGATGCCGAAGTACACATGGTAGGAGTAATAAAAATAAAATACATATACAGGCATTTCTGTACTAAGAAAAAAAATATATAAAATTTCGAAAAAATACAACAAAAACTGAATTTCATTATGATTTTTTTTTTAAATTAAAGAGCTTATCACGAAGATCGTTCTTAGCGTTTATTCGATTTTATAACTTAATAAACAACCGGGTTATTAATTATTATAAATAATAGCCTGTTACGCGGCAGAGTCAACAGGCGGTGCTTCGGTAGTGGCTGCATTACACTCATACGATCACAGAGTTGAAAAAAGAGAGAGAACGCGCCCAAATGATTTATCTATTTGCATTTAAACATAATCAAAAAATTGAAAAAAAATTAACAATAATATTTTTGAATCGACTAGCTTAGAAATCATCAGACCGATAGATAAATAGAAGTGTAGGTCAAAATAAAGTTACAAGCTTAAAAATTTTGGTAAATATTCAGTTTAAATGAAATGTGTTATCAATAGAAAATGTGTAATAAAATAAAAATGTTAACGTTCAAAATAATAAAATTCAGTCCGTCAGTACGTAATAATTTCTTTGTTGGATAACCTTGGTTTAGATTTTTTATTAATTCTG
>MKYW01000186.1:65057-100878 GCA_015776835.1 Aphidius ervi | reverse complement strand
TCATCTTCTTCGTCATATATTGTTTTGACATTTACAATGAGGACATGGGGTTATGGTGTCATTCATATGTATTTATATCGATGTTGACCCTAGCTTGCAAACGTAAAAATGAGCTCTCTTGTCATGAAATAAATTTAACATAGAATTGCCATAACAACATTTTCGAACGCCCTCATCGGCCGCAAATTGTAAACATTAAAGTTGCCCTCAGAATTGGAGTGCTGAAAAAAAAAAATTATCTAAGTTCACTTTGGGGTCGCCACCGGTCAAAGTATTCGTGTCCGATATTGGCCGAAAAAATACCGAGTACCGGTATATCGGGGGAAAAAAATACCGAATAGTTTGGTACTCGGTATACCGAGTAGATACTCGTGTCTCCGGTATATCGCTCAATATCGAAGACCACTAATGCAGACGCATGTGTTAGTTATTTTACCATTGATGGTATAGCAGAATTTTTTTTTTTATTCAAAGCATAAATATATACACGTTTGAATTTTTGTATGCAAGAAAATTAGTATTTGATTGTTATTTATTATTTATCATAGTGTTCACGGTTAATTTAAAGTAGACGAATTACAAATATAAATCATTATTAGTTTAAACAAAATAAGTGAAATAAAAACAAAACGTAAATTTACGATTTATGTCCCAAAGAAACCTCAATTTTTCATTTTTATTTATTTATCATACTTTAAATAATTAAAAGACGTGAAATATCCGAAAAAATGTCAAAATTTTGAAATTTAAAGTTGAAAAATTTGCTGGATAAAAAAAGAAAAAAAATTAGGCGCTATCGATACATGTTAATAATATTATAATAAAAACCGCCTAATTTTTTTTCTTTTTTTATCCAGCAAATTTTTTAACTTTAAATTTCAAAATTTTGACATTTTTTTGGATATTTTACGTCTTTTGATTATTAAAGGTATGATGAATAAACAAAAATTGAAAATAAAGGTTTGTTTGGGACATAAATCGTAAATTCATGTTTTGTTTTTATAAAATATGTACTTAAATATTTGATCAATAAAGGTCCTGGCGATCTGTCAAATTTAAATAATAAAATATCAACTTTTGATTATGGCTTACATAATAGATCTAACCATCCATGTCCAATAGATTTGGATAAAAACGCAAATTTAGTAGGTCAACGTGGTGCTCAAATTTTTTGTTTGATAACTTATTTACCATTTCTTTTAACTGATGAAATAACGAAATTAAATCATGAGGGTACAAAAAAATGGAGAGTTATTTTAGTGTTAGTAGAAATTATGAAAATTGTTTTTGCTCCAATAATAAGCTATAATATGTTAGATAGACTAACAGTTTTAATTGAAGATCATCATAATCTTATTATTAATGTATTTAACGAACCACAAATTAACAACACAAAAATAATAAGTTTAAAGTCAAGTGAATTTTGTAATATTATTAACAAAACATTAAATATAAATTCAAATAATTATATTTCTATAAGTAATAGTGTTGATATTAGAGGTAAACATTTGATAATGAAAAAATTTATTTGTCCATCAAATACTAATAGTTTTCCAACTTTCGGAAAAATCTTTATGATTTTTTCACATAATTTAAAGTTTTATATCATTTGTCAAAGTTCGAAGACAGAAGTTATTTCACCATCATGCTTAGAATACATTGTAGAAAATACTTTTAAATTATGTATACATGAAGTTATCAATCTACCTCATACAAAAAGTTGAAATATAAATGAGTCTATAGGTAAAAAATTAGTCATTGTAACAGATTATTTTCTGTAAATTTTGTAATTGATAAAATAATATTTGTGAAATAGATGAATATATATTTATTTTTTTGCTTGTACAAAAAAAAAAAAATTTAACAAAAAATATTTGTTAAATTAACAAACGGCTGTTTGTAAATTTCATTTTACAAACAAAAATTTGTAAAATTAACAAACAGCTGTTTGTAAATTTCATTTTACAAACAAATATTTGTAAAATTAACAAACAGTTGTTTGTAGACCTTATTTAACAAATAAAATGTTTGTTGAATTAACAAACGTTTTTTTGTTGAACCTAAATTAACAAACTGAATTTGTTAATTCTACCAACTATTTTTTACTGCGTATTAAATAAGAATGAATTTATATGAACAATATTAAATCAACTAACGATAAAAAAAAAAACTAATGTATAACAACTAACTATGCATAACTAAGTATAATTTAATCTGATTAATAAATAAAAACATTTTTTTATTTTCACAAACTGTCAATTGCCAATGCAACACAAACATATATCAACGAAGAGCAAATGAAGGAAGAAGCATTTAAGACTCTTGATGGTCAAATACTTATTAACGAAAGAACCACGTGTTATATTTCGTAAAAAATGGAATGAAGAATTTGGACAAAATCCCAGTAGTCTCGGAGTATTGTTTCGTTTTTTAGAATCATAGTCTAAAAATATTTTGTTATATTCAATTCAATTAATTTTTGTTTTATCATACAATTTGACAGAAAGGCAATGAAAATAGTTTAACACTTGAAAGTCAGCAAGTATTTTAGAAAGTATATCGCCAGGTGAATATCACTTTTTTCAAGTTTTTTTCTCAATTATTAACGAAAAAAGTTAATTTTTTAAAATCATTTTCTGTTACAGAACGAGAGTATTAAATGGAAGTATTAGATTCATCACTTCAAGAAGAGATCAATCAACCAGTTTTAACATATTTAGATCTGAGTTTTATTATATTTAGTCTTATCACAAGTTCGGTGGAAGCACTGAAAACGTCGTCACTTGAAACTACCGTGCTCTCTTTTCATAAAAAAAATCAATTATTGACTGACCGGCATCAAATATATGATGTGATGTAATTTTGTAGATAAAAATATGTTGTAAGATAATCATACTCATGGTTTTTTATACTTCCTCATTGAATACAAATATAGGTATTAAATATATTCGTTTTTGTTTATGAATTTACTAATCAATTTTAAATATTTAAAATACGTTTTTTATAAATAAATTTTTTAATTTATTAAATAATAAAAAGTTTATTCTTTTTAGGATTTCGGCCAGTAGATTCACAGAATAACTCGTATAATACAAGAAACTTTTCCAAGCAAAGTTGAAGTGTATACTATATTCTATACACTGCCGGAACGAGTGTTACAAATAAAATTACTGCCAAAGGAAAGTTAGCTGATAGATACTCATATCACCGTAGACTGCTAGTTCAATCTGATTTGAGTGTAAACTAACGAGGAGCTAGAAAACACTCAGTTAATGTACCAGAATGTACTGCTAGGAACAGAAGATATTTTCTCAACAGGTGAACCAATTATCAAGACATTTTATTTTATTTTTATGAATATACAGTGTTTCGTAAATGACGCATACAGTGTATACGGTGAGGTAAAGTATAAAATTTTTAACCAAAAATGTTTTTAGTGCTGAGCTCTAGGATTATTCATTTTCAAGTTATTAAGTCCTCCAATCAGAGCCCAGCGTCATGAAGCCCTTAGATTCAATAAAACATCTGCACATCAACATCCATTAACCTAAATGATAATGACAGCAGGATGCGGTTTACAAATTATTTTCAATGTCCAGAGCGTGTGCCTCAATATTTTCTAGGTTATTATTCATCTTTACCTATTTCTATTTCATATTATATTATTGATAATTGATTAAACGGTCGTAATATTATACAATCATTATAAAAAAATAAAAATATATTTATGTTCAATAATTACTCAAAATATTCATATTAAATATTTCATAGCTACATCTACCGTCAATATGGTTTATTAAAAAACATACTATTTGTTCATAGTCAATATCTTCACTCACACTAATTGCCGCGTAACTAAGCACGTGTTTTTTTGACGCACATAATAATAATAATAATTCACGACGCTGAGCTCTGGTTGGAGGACTTTAGATATTAATAACTTGAAAACGAAGAGTCCTAGAGCTTAGCTCTAAAAACATTTTCGGTGTAAAATTTTATACTCTACCTCACCGTATACACTGTGTGCTCCATTTATGGAGCTCCCTGTATATATAAATTGTAACGAGACTTGGCAGATCTCGCGCTCTCGAAAATAATCAGAGGTCTGGTCTGAGGGGTAACTATCGACCAAGACGCTAATCAATATCACCGGTTTGTGAGTAGCCTCGGTAGTGACATCTGTTTTCGCCTGAATGTCAGTGTTGACTTGGTAGACATCCGCCATGAGCAGATTATCCAGATGCCTACCCTGGCTGCGTCAGATTCGTATCCCCTACTTCGACACTCCCACTTTTTTATATATCTTATAAATTTTACTCCTGAATTGAATTTATAGAGTTTTAATAATCAATAATAATAATTGTTATTGGTGGATTTGATTTTGAAGCTTTAATTAATTATAAAAATTTTCTAAGTCCTACACCAACATATCATTTTTTTAAGTTTCACTTCTAATCATGAAAAAGTATGGAAATCCCATACTGAGTATGATTTCACAAAATTTTTAGTAGGGATAAGCATCACCTGATTTTCCTTCTCCCACAAAATATTAACCAATCACAACGTTCCCCCACTCTTAAAAACTTTTAGTGAAGAGAGGAAAGGGAACTTTTTCTTTGGTGGGGGACCTGAGATTTAGTATATATTCTCATGCACAGAGACTAAGCATCACTCATCGTTCAGTCCATCAGCTGTAGTGCGCCCAGTCTTAGAAACTAACAAGTAAGTTTTATCATATATTTATACATTTATATTAACTTATTGATATTATCATTGTTTTTCAATTATTTTGTTAACTGAAAAATAACTTTTCCATTTACAGACATTAAAATGATATGCAAAAGCAAAAAAACTTTAAAAAGCTAACGAACGCAAATCATTGAAAGATTTGAAGAGGAAAGTAGTTTACAAAATTACTAAAGTAGCGAGATTTCCAACATCAAAGTATGGTCCAGCGCTAACAGTTGAAATCAACAATGAAAATTATGCTTATCTACCAAAAAGATTTGCTACACATTTCAATCAAGATGATCAAGAATTTAAGGAGCTAGAGAATGCTGTCAAGAAAGGGACATTAACCATGGTTCTCGATAGTTAAAATAATCAAGATGTAATATTAGATGATAGTACATATAATCTACAGGATTTCGATGATGATGAGTAAATGTGAATAAATAAATTAAATATATAAATAAATACACTAAAATCAAATTATTTTCGATTGTTCTTTTCATTTAATTAAAACCATTAGTTACAATTAATTTATGTTAACTTATGTACTATTCCACTTATTGGTCTATATTTAATTATTTTGTCATGTAAAATTAAGCAATACGCTGTCGTTTCTTGAGGAAAGTTTTCTTTTGATTCAAATTCTAAGCGTACATCCACAGCACCAGTCTTTAAAAACTCATTTTGTTTACTACAATCAATAACAATTAATGGAGATTTTTTAATAAAACTTTCTTTTGACACTAAATCTATTTTTGAGCCATAGTAAGACTCTGCAAAATTAGCATACATATCGTATAATAAAGAAAATTGATTTTTTTCAATATCAAGATTTAAATTTCCATAAGGGAAAATATGAAAATTAAGATAAAGTTTAACATTTGTTATTCTACAATGATCAAAATGTGTTACATCTTTTTGCCAATCATTTTTTCTATTTGATTAAAAATCAAGAATAACATAACGTGGCTTTTCCAGTTGAATCGCAGTTTTCACTGTCCATATATGATGAGTTGTTCGTGGCAGCAATGGATATTCATATAAATCCCAGCTTCTAAATCCAATAGAAATTACAGGATCTTTTTGTATATATTTCATTATATCAATTTTATTTTTGTTTGATAACATTATATACGGTACAAGCCATTCAATTTTGTAAGTTTTAAATCAAATTCTGGCATATCGGGAACTGTCTCATTATCTCGTACGATCGCATTAATATTTGAACGTGATCGTATCATTATGAGTGCATGTTTCGCATTAACATGTATTTTTTGATAATCTTCAGCAAAGCCAAAAATCATATTTAATGGAACGCATATATCAAAATATCTATCATCATTTATTAATTTCATACCATTTTGATTTATTCACCCTGCATTTTCATAATTCATTCTTGAACTTAATGACAAATAATTTTTCATTGTAGATGTTAAACCGACATTCTTTGATTTATTAATTAAAACTCCATTTAATTCATAACGCATGTCATCAAACAAAAAACACATAGCATTATTTACTAATGTTAAAGATAAAATATTAGCAAGTGGATCTTCTGCATTCGCAGCAGCACGTTGTTGTGTTAATTTTCCACTCACATGTATATAGCTTTTTGATGGTAGAACAAACAAATCTTGATTCTGTATTGATATTCTTATTTCATCACTATTATCGAAACTGGTTGATCCAAATGACTGATGAGCATGTGGCTCATAGTTGGATATTTCATTGTTAAATTGAACTGGCGCGTTTATATCGAAAATATTTTCATCACTCATTTTAACGTGCAAAACAATTAAGACAAGTTATATTTATCCAATTAAAGTTCCAAAATTTTTTTTTACTTTTAGACCTAGACTCTGCAGGTAATTTATATTCTGAGGTGTCAACTTCTTGACTGCTCGATTCAGACTGACTGAAGGTGTCCATGATGTGTTGCTTTTATACGATGCCCCACGTTTTATTGCGCGTGAGTTGAAGCAAATTCCCATTGCTATGATTTTACATGTAACGTAATGGTTATTGTTTCACCACGAAAATTCACTAATTTACCGTTTTGATCGACAATTTTTAATTGTAAATGATCAATACATTTAACAGTAATTGGTAAATAAATTGGATTAGCTGGTACTTCAATTATTTTATAACCAGGTGGTACAGCAGGAAAAAAGTTATATATTGTATGAACTTTTTGTTGATTCACGTAAGCCCCTGTTGTAATGTTGCACTCGATTCTTAATGTATTCACTTCCAAAATATTAATCGGGTAATTTGATTCATGTTTCATATCAGCCCTCAATAGTCTCGGTGTAAATCCCAGTAAACGTGCTGGTGATTTTGGTTTTACAAATTCAATGTCTCTTTCACTTGTGATATATGAATGTAGAGTATTTTTATTATATGTAATTTTGATTTGATATTTTTCTAAGTAAGCAGGTAGATCATCAATTTCATATCTTCCAGTTGGTATTTCAATTGTATCATAACTGTTAAAATATGAAATTATATTATTTTCATGATCGATATTTGGTAATGAATTGAATGATAAAGATGAAATAAGTGCTAAGGAATAATTTTTTTTACTTGATAATTGTATGGGTGGAAAGTAATCAGTTTCTAAGACTAAAGATTTACCGATGAGAGTTAAAGTAAATGTATCGTTAATTCTCAAAGTCGATAAATGACTAATTAAAAATTTTCTTTTCCTCTGCTTTTATAGTTTTCCTGTGAGAAATGCGAGACATAAATGTCGACAATTATACGTATTCCAATCTTGATAACGTTTATGATTATAATTGATGCTACGAACATTAAGATAACTGACAAGATGTTTCGGTGGTTGTAAATAACCGTCAGTTAAAGCTCTTTGTGGTAGCATCAGTTGAAGTTTTTTGGAGACACATAGCGCTTTTATGTGTTGTTAAATAAAGTCCTTTCCCTACAGCAATTGATTCCATCATTTTATTATGTCTCTCATTCTCATTCAATTGTTCTTTACTTGCCTTTACTGCATTGATAGCTTTGACAACGCCAGATGCTCCACCAACTAATCCACCCAATGCTGATATAGCTGAGAAGACCGGAATCAAAAGCGGTAGAGCACCACCAATATGTTTAGCAATTGGTAAAACTCTAAGCACAGTAATAGCTTTCTTGCCGCCACTTGCTTTGATAGCTGCTCTCGCACCGTTCAATGCTGATTTGATTTCAATAGATGACTTATTCGATCCCTTCATTGCTTTCTTTGCTGCTTGTACAATTTTTGAAAATGATATTTTTTTTTTTTTTCTTGATATCCTTCTTTTTAACCGTGCGATTTTTATTTTTTATTAATTTTCCACCGGTCTTCTTTTTTATTTTTTTATTTTTTAGCGAAGATGGTAGTTTCCTTTTGTACATTTCTTTTTCTTTTTTTCATTAACACAACCCATACCAAATTTTGATTTTATTAGTAGAAGGTGGCTCTTCTGGGCACCCACAGGAATGCGGCTCCCCCCTCCCCCCTTGAGTGTGTGTTGTGCATGGGCCCATAGTACATGGTGTATGGGCCCGTGTAGGGTAACAATAAAATAGCATAGGTGCGAGTGAGAGGTATGTGCGTAAGTGTATATAGTATAGGTTGCATGGGGTTGTATAGTATAGGAATAGGTTGCATGAGATCGTAAGGGCGCGTAGAAAAAATGCATGGGTGACGTCACGGGGCAACGGTAAAGTACATATAGAGCATCGGCAAGCGTAGGATAGTATAGAATGAGAATAGAGCATAGGCAAGCGTAGTATAGAAATAGAATAAGAATAGAGCATAGGCACGCGTAGTATAGGCATAGAATAAGGAAATCGTACAGGTGTAAAGTTTTTTTTGTATAGAGTTTCCGGTTGAGTTTTTTTAGTATAGTTTTTCGGTTTAGTTTTAAAATACAGGTGTTTAGTTTTATAGTTGGTGTTACGTACCAGGCTAATTAATTTATATTTACTATGAAATAACAAAAAAAAAGAAGAATGTTTAACTAGAAAAATAATAATATAATTATTTGAAAATAATAAAAATTAACGAGTCTGATATTGAACTTATTTTTATAAAATCCTCTTATTTTGTTATTCCCTACAGGGTAACGCGTTAGGAAGGAATGTGTATGATAGTAGATGTACCTTGATGTAAGAATAATCTGAAACAATTGTTGTTGAGAGCGTGTCAATCTGGATGGTCGCCCTTTGATGTTGGTAGTCTCGAATAATCCAAACGGTAAAATAAACTCGAAGCACAGAAAACAACATTCCGGAAAAATGTCACAGTCAATATATTTTTTATATAGGATTAGGAAAGGTTAAATTTATAAAGGAAATAATTTTATCACAAGGATTATTTAATTTAAATTCACTTTCAAAATTTTATTTATTAGCACGTAAAGGTTAAATTGATTTTATTATTTATTTAATTTGATTTGATTATATAACATTGATTTAAATTTAATTTAGATATTGTCCAAACAAAAGTTGTCGCAAGAGTGAAGCTCCTTAAATTATAAAATAATAATTCCCATAAAAATTGAATTAAAAAGAAGGGATGATTAAAAGTGGGAACATCTTGACCAATTATATTTTACCTGTCCCACGATAGTCAGCATTTAATATTTCACTTAGAGAATTATTTGTAACGTCAACGGATGTAAAATATCAAGTAGCTAAGGTGACTTTGAACTACGGTTTGCAAAAATAATTAAAAATAAAAAATATAATATTGTGAGAAAAAAGGTAAAATGTTGATTTTGCTAAAATAATATAAAAATAATTTAAAAAATAAAAAGCAAAAAATTTAATTGCTTACTCGGTATTTTATATGCCCTTGAATTCACTAAATATTTCATTTATTTATTATTTATTAATAATATTGATACCAAGACGTAACAATTCCCCCCCCCAAAAAAGGTCGTTGGCTGTCTGCAGAACGTCAGCAGCGAATAAAAAAAAAAAATTAATCTATTGCCGTTACATTTTGTTTACTTAAAATTATAAATATTAAGCCCGAAAAAAATTAAATTAATCCAAAAAAAAAATTTATACGTCCTAATCGAGAACTCTTACGGACGATCAATGGCTAGAATTACTCCGTGCGAGTCGAGCGTGACCTACTTTTTATTTTATTCAAGTTTCATTTCCGTGTGATATTGTTGATTTTTCATTCTTTTATCTTACCTTGGTTTTTTTTTATTATCATTACAATTATTTTTTTTTACTAGTTAGATTAATATTGAATTTTCGTAATTTTTTCATGTAAAATTTATTTGTTTTTATTTTTTGTTTTATATAAAATTTTAATTAATTGGTTTTCTAGCCAAGGTTTTTCAGCGATGTAGAATGATTTTCCTTGTTAATTTTTTTGATATTAATTTTTGTTTATATTTTGATAATTGTTATTATTATTTATTATTTTAATTTCAAATTGAATTATTTATTGGTAAATCAGCCGCCCACACGAAGCAAAATTTTTTTTTTTTTTTCTTTTTCCCCAAAAAAAACTAAGTTCAAAAATTAATTAATTTTCCCATAATAAAAAAAAGAATCTAAAAGAATTTAGAATAATTATAAAATGAAACTTATTTTACATTTTTAAAGTATTACAATACATAATTAAATACAAGGAGCTTGAATAAAATAATAATATTTATATTAATGATCAGGAGTGCTAAAAATTATTTTTAAAATATATTTCAACTCAAAGAAAATAATAAAACATTTTATTTCGTTTAACTAAGTTTTTTGAAGTGTTTAGAAAGGATTTTTGAAATATCAATTAATAATTCATTATTTAATGCTGCTGTCACCAAACTTTCACTATTATCAGCTGCCTTCTTCGTTATCTCTTTTAAAATTTGTCGTAATTTGTTGTGGTTACTCTTTAACGTAAAACTTCTCACTCTTACAGGGAGATTCAGACCAATAGCTGTTGTTTTTTTTATACCACGTGGTCTTCCTGGTCTTTTTTCATTTGAAATTTTTAATGATCTTATATCATAGTTATTGTCTATTTCAACATGTTCACCACAAACCTCATAAACATTCCCACTTGTCGGTATTTCGTCTTTATTTTTTTTTCCATCAACTTTTTTGATAGCAGTTATTTCATCAGAGTTTCATTATTCATATTAGAACTTTTCTTTTTGGTGGCATTTGTTGATTTGGTTCCCCAATCAACCAGTGAAAGTGGTCTTTTTTTGGGTTGTTTATCTTCATCACTCATCATAATTTTTATTGTCTCATTACGTACTTTATCATCATTCATGATATTTTCATCAAAACTTATTGAAGTATCAGGATCATCTAGTATTGCAGTAAAATGAGAATTAATCTGCACGCTTGATGGACTGTTAAACAGCTAAAACAATAAAAAATATTGTTATCATAGTTATCCAACTGTTATATCTAAAGAATTAATAATATTAAATATATATACGTAATATATATATATACATGATATATAATATATTTCTTTGAATATTAATATATATAAGTACTTTTACTGCAGATATACAAAATTGACTACTTACATCTTCATCACAGATATTCCACTCCTCAACACTATTATTGCTACCTCGGTCTTCAATAAGTTCATCATCATTTTGAGATTCGTCACCATCACCACCACCACCACCAGTAAAATCAGCAGCAAGAGGTTCATTGTTGACTTCGACTTGAATATCTTGAGATATTATCTACAACAAAACAGTTAAATATTTGTTAGAATAATAATCATCTTATGATTATAGTTTTGAATAATCTTTTAAAAGTTTAACACCAACATCATCATCATTACGTTCATCAACAAGAGAATCATTGTTAACAATGACTTTATCATCATCATTTTGAGATTCACCACCACCACCACCACCAATAAAATCAGCAGCAAGAGGTTCATTGTTGACCTCGACTTGAATATCTTGAGATATTATCTACAACAAAACAGTTAAATATTTAATAGAATAATAATCATCTTATGATTATAGTTTTAAATAATCTTTTAAAAGTTTAACACCAACATCATTATCATTTTGAGATTCACCACCAGCAGGATCAGCAGTGAGAGGATCATTGTAAACAATAGCCTCTTGAACGACTTCATATGTTTCCTATAAAGTCATGATAAATTAAATTATTACTATAAAGTCATAATAAATTCAATTATAAAAAACTAACTTCGTCTTCTTCCGTTGGTGGGACATGATTATGACCAACATCTGATGTTACTAAAATAAACTTGTCTCCTTTCTTATTGAGACTAGATGTTAATAAAACCGGGCAAAGTGGTTTCGTTGATCTAAAATAATATTATATAACGATTATAACGACTAATTATATCTGGATATAACAATATTAAATTATTCTTAGATTACAAGTATAAAAGTTTAAAGTGTACTTACTTGCGTGGTCTTTTACAAATCCAATGAGCTTGATAGTATTTCATTTTGTTAGTATCAATAAAATTATCTGTTTTCTTCTTATTAATATCTACACTTGTTTTCGAATACCCAAGACTATAATCATAATTATCCATTTGTAACACTTCTCTTTCAGAGTCTTCTGATGAATTATATTCTTTTTTTAACTGTTTTAACTTTTTTGTTATCTTCGAACGATATATCTTTACTTGCCGATACACTGATAAATTTTGATTTTTTGTGGCAATGTTTGGTTTCTCTCTTTGATCCATATTTTTTTAATAAATTTTCGATAAAAAAAAAAAATTTCATCAGCTGATAATCAACAAGTTAACTCTGTCTAACAAGTCTAACAAAACGACTAGCTGCCTTAAAGTATATACTTTATTCAAGTTAGACAACTAGCCCAAAATCGCGACGCCACGGTCAAGAATAAAAACTCATCATAATAGGATAATAGTGGCTGTTTGTTACCGGAACAACAGTTTTACCAGTTACCGACCTGATAGAGGAGACTACTTGTCTTCATTATTTTGTAACTATGCGTTGAATAATTTTTTTTTTTTTGTCTCGTTTGTTGGTTGTGTTTATGAAATTTTTGTGTATGCAGCATCAGTAAATTTATTATTGCGATTATTGATGAATCGACTAGACTTAATAGATACTAAAAATATCAACATTGTGTGATTGTCACAAAGTTAATGAATAGAAAAATTTTTTGGCATTGATGGTTCATAGCAAAAGGTAAGCAAACTTTTTTTCATTTTTATGTCAATGTCAATTGACACTTACCACTATTACAATATATATATATATAGTGTATATGATGGCTAAAATGAACAGGGTGTCTAAAATGAGCACTTGGTTTTTTTGATGTAAAATTTTGCTTTTTTTGACTCGAAAAATTGTTCTAGCTATTATTTAGATAGAATTTAAACCGAATCTTTTGTTAATAAGAAAAAAAAAATTTTAAAAATCATTAAAAAAAACAAGTGCTCATTTTAGACACCCTGTTCATTTTAAACCACCATACCTATATATTATGATAATCTCAAACTATCAATAAATTTTTGTTTCTATATTTTAGATGAAATCTAAACGAGTGCTTCAACATCCTCTTGGTGGAGAAAAAGTATATAATTCTTGTGCTGAATGGGATAGTGCTTTAGCAGCATATAAAGTGGAATGTCAGCAAGAATACTCAGTTCGTACCACCAAGCCACCACCAGAAGATCTAAACACTTAATTTGAATGGATTTACCGCTTATATTATTGTCAATATGGAGGTCAATACATATCAAAATCAACTGGTCAACGCAGCAATAGGTATATATATTTTTCAAACTATATATTTCTAATCTTTAAATAAGAAAAAAAAAGACTTTTTAGGTGTTGTGCAAGTTTATATTGTTTAGTTTATATTGCTCGTTTATATTTCTTAGTATTAATTGTTATTGAAATGACGTGTACAAATACAAACTAATAATCGTTAATACAGTACATGGTAGACGCATATATATGTTGTAGTATATTATAACAGTTATGGAATACATCATGATCACATGTATGTTAACATTGTTTTGAACATGTTGGTCTTCTTGTATCATATGGTACTAATTGATAAATAACAGCAATGGAGTTGTGTCTGCCACAATTGCATGTTTTCGTACATATGTTCACTAAATGACACAATGGTTTTTATTATTGTAAGTATAATAGTTTGTTAGTATTTATAATTGACTAACATGCAACTCTTGAAAAGTATATATCAAAAAAATTGAGTAATAAAATAAATGTTAAAATACTCAAAAATACTCAATTTAGCATTGTATATAATGAAAGAATAATTTTTTTTTCCAGTACTTTCAAACAAAGTTGTCCAATGACATTTACTGTGGGTTTGAATAAAAAAAGAACACTCTTGGAACTCAAGACGGTTGCTGGAAACCTTAACCATAAGTTTGAAGTATATGAATATAATTTATATTTAAGTAATGATTATATTATTTTATAATCATTTAACTATATATAATGAATATTGCAGGAGTATTTTAATGATTTACCAAGGCAACGACAACTCAGAGGTGATGACAAAAAAAAAGTCGAAGAAATGCTCAACATTGGAGGAGATAAACAAAAAATTAGAAAAAAAATTTGTGAAGACTTCCAAGACTTTGTTATGGTCAATTTTGTCACCATGTCTCATGATCCAGCAAGCCAAAAAATCACTTCGTGCATTGTGATGCTTTTTAAGACCTCTGTCACTGTCTTTTGTTTTGCCAGTTCTTGGACAACAAACGCCATTAATTTTTTACGATAAATTGTTTTCAAATTTCGTAAGCACCCTTGATCTTGTAATGTCCGGCGGTAAGCCGAACAATCTTTTTTATTTTTTTTTACTTTTATTTTATATTAAATATTCATGGTGCATTTCGCTACCTCTAGCTCCATCTTACAGAATATAGATATACTACATTTAGGGGAGCTAGAGGTTTTGCACCCTCAACAAATTACTTGAGCCGGCACTATTGCCAAGCGCATATGCCGCCAATTTTATTAATGAAAATTAGATATTATTCGATATAATGAGTGATATCTATTGCAAGTGTTGTGTAAAAATTATTTTTATTGTATTATTTTGTTACATCTTCGCGTATTTTTCAGGTTCCTTTTTACCTCTCCCTACATTACGCAAAATCGTCTCCCTACCCTTCTATTGTTTTCTTAAGTAAGCAGGATAAACAGGGTTACATTAATTACATATCTAGCAGGGTTATTTTATAGGGCAATATTGGGTTGTCTAATAAATGATCCGGCTACGATATTTCAATCCATTGGTTAAATTATAGATGTAGTATTTGGTGGCAAAAATATTACTTCTATGTCACTACTCTTCAAGTTTGAACCATGGGCACTACAATTGTCAGCAAAAAGAATAGCTTTTATTGGTTTTTTTCGTTCTTCCAACTTTTTACTGACAAATGGCACAAATTCATCGTAAAACCAACTGGAAAATATGTCAGTGGTCATCCAAGCACTTTTTTGGCTTTTATAACTCACTGGAAGATTGTTCAAGTGGTCTTTGATTGCACGTGGTTTTGCATATTTTCCAATGACAACTAATGGCAGTTTTATTGTACCAGATGCATTACTACATGCCATAGCTGTTATTCGTTCTTTTTGGATTTTAAAACCAGATGCACCAACCTGTTCTTTAGCAGCTAAACTTCTTCTTGGCATTTGTCGATAATTGACACCAGTCTCATCAGCATTGAAAACTTGATCTGCAGTGAGACCCTGATCTTGAATTATCTGGTGAAATTTATCGCGATATTCAGTCGCAGCATCATAGTCAGCTGATTTTTTTTCACCACATAAGGTGATGTTCCTGATGTGGTGTCTTTTTTTCCATTTATCAAGCTAACTATTACTTGCCTCAAAATTTGTTGATGATCCTAGCTGTTGCCGAAAAAAAAAGGCTTGAGCTTTTAAAAGAGAACCACTTAATGGTGCACCTGATTTTCTTTGCTGTTCAAACCACGACCATGTTGCTTCATCAACCAGTGGATTTTCTAGTTGACGAAGACGTTTGGTCTGGTTAGCTTGGAGAGCATGAACCTCTTCCCTTTCAATGTTTAATAATTTTTCATCGTTTTTCCAATTGCTCAAAGTTGAAAGACTTATTCCAAGACATTTGGACATTTTAGCTGGTGTTATATTTTTTGTTGTCATCTGATTGAAAACATCAAGTTTATCCTCTACACTGTAACTTTTTCGTTTTTTTTTTTTTGATGATCTGACATTATTTAATTTTAGGTTTAAAAAATGACAATGAACTTTTTTATTGCAAATTAATTTGTGTTGATAAATGAATGTTAAATATTATATATAAAGATATAAATGACAATAATAATTAAATATGATGATAGAAAAAAAATAATGTGAAGGTACATCAAAACTATTTGCATATGTAAACAAACATCACGTGAAAATATAATGTCTGTGTGTGTAAACGTGTATTATCTTGCCGCGCATCGTGTTGCGCATGCAAGTACATGGATACACCACCACATATAGAGAACGGGAATGGTGGGGGCAAAGTTTCTCCTCAATCGCTCGTCAACTACCGTATTCGGAGGTCCCTTATAGAGAAGTTCTACTGTAATCGAGTAGTCAAATGCATAGAGTGGTCCGGCGTAAGACCAGCGTGGCTGCGGATGGACTTTATGTTCGATTACTTTGTGCGCTAGAGTGGCAATAGGAGGATATTTGGTAAAGCGGGCGAGGTACAAGTATCCTCATTCCCGTGTTAACTTAGGTTATGCGAGTTAGTTAATCTAAAGTTAATGATCACGGTAATAACTGCCGCCGCGGAGTTAAGTTATTATGCTCCCGCCAATACTCAAAACAGTATACGTTTTAGTAATGGCGCCCGAGTGACGTTTCGAAACCAATATAGTGAACCACGCTCTTCTACCATTTCTTGCTGAACTAGTCGCTACCGAAATGGCCGTCGGCGGACATTGCTCTCGAAACTACCCCACGGTCCGTTGGTTGCCGTCATATAACAGCTGGCTCCTTCCTGGCGGTAAGAGAGGAGAATGGTGAGAAATGCTCGTTGATCCCGTAGTAACTGACGCTTCTACTTTATCGGTTGAAAAATCGGTTACAATATCTAATCCTCTTCACATCAGAAACAAATATGAATTCGTTGTGCAACAGTAATAGAATCAGACTCGGAAAAGATCAAAAACCTCGGTGCAAATAAAAATGAAGCAAACCTACGTTTACAAAAAAAATACTTGGAAGATTACGACTCAGAGAATATTTTTAAAGGCAATATAATAACTGAAAGTGTGACCGATCTGTATCATATAAGCATACAAGATTTTTTGAAAGATTTTAAAACTGTTTTCAGCAAAAACTAAAAATTTTTTTCAAAAAATCTTCCATACTCATATGATACAGATTGGTCACACTTTAGTTATTACATGGCCTTTGAAAATATTCTCGAAGTCATAATCTATCCCGTATTTTTTGTTGTAAATGGAGGTTTACTTTATTTTTATATGCACAAAGATCTTCAATATTTTTCGAGTCTAAATCTATCACTATCCCACAACAAATTCATATATATCTTATCCTCTTAGCATTGGAAAAATGAGAAATTTTTTTTTTTTTTTTTTTTATTTATTATTTTTTTTAGCGTTGAATTGAATGTTCAATAAACTTATAAATAATTTTTTTGTACTGCAAGCGATGAACCAGATATGTTATTATTAATTTCCAAAACACTGGCCCCTTTAGCAGCACATCGTGATTGACAGCTGTAACACAAAAACAAAAAATACATAAGTTTATTTTATTTATATTTTATTTTCACAAGTATAATATTTTCAGCATATAAAAAAAAAATACATGCTTTTTTCTGAATAAAAACTTCCTGTTCTTCTTCAAACCCATCAATATCACTGTCAATATTGATAGGTTGATTGTCTTCATGATCCAAACTTGGCATGCCAGCATCATCATCACCATTGTCTTCGTTATTGACTAGATTATCATGATTAAAAGTTTTAACTTTATGATCGACATCATCATAAAATTGGTAGCAGTCAATCGAACGTCTACATGTCGGACATCTGACATCGCCCGATTCAAAAAATCTTCTCAAACAAGTCTGTCTACGAAGATAATGTTTGCAGGACAGTTTTGCTGGAAATTCAATTGACTTCTCTAGACATATTGGGCACTGATGATCTTCCCAATACAACAAGCCACTCTCTTCTGGTTGACATGTCTTCAATTTCTTACAATTATCTCGATATTTTAGATGTCTCCGATATTTCCGATTTTTAACTTCTAATGTATTTATTTCTTCATTTTTCATTCTTATTTGTCCGACATTTCTTTTTTTGGTGTTCTTTAACCGCTTCACTTTATCCATCAATTTTCTAATTGAATTATCAACAGACTCATTATCTTTGAATAAAATGACGCATAATGTCACAGCATTACAAATCGATTCATTATTTTTTTTAATCAATTTATTCAAATCCGAGTCCTCGGTGACTGATGAACATGGATGAGACATGATTTTTTATACACACACAATAGAAAAAATTTATGAACACGATTTTCTTTTATACACACACAAAAAAATATATAAACACAATTTGTTGACGATACGAATTATTTTTTTTTGCTGTATGTGCATGCAAGTAAATTAACTGTCAGGTTTCAACAATATCAGAAGTCACAAATTTATGTAAATATACACTATTATTGGTCTAGATAGAGAGTGCGCGCTAATGTCAAATTTTTCCGAAAATAAATTCGCAATATATATTGTGCTGATCTGGGAAGTAACACAAAAATCAGATGTTATCTGTCAGATTTTTACGCACCAGATCACACAGATGTTACTCGTTGATAATGCAAAACAACATATATTCCTTTGCACAAAGAGTGCTTTTTACGTTCTTTTGCCATAAACACTGTATAAATATTCACCTAAATACTTTTTCAATAATTACATATACAGTGAACTCAAAAAATGATAAGATTTTCAGATTCCAAAAATGATCGCAGTACCAAATTTTGATTACTACACCTCTCTTTCCCCATTTTTTCTGTCGTATAGTATATGCATACTATTATATTTATTGATTTTTTTTTTAGTGATACAGCAGAGAGTTGATAAAATCATCTCTTTGAATCAACAGGCACAATATGAGTATCACATAATTGTTTCTCAGCAGTTTAAACATTAACAAAAAAAACAATATATATGTCATAAAGTGACAACATTTGGGATGTATTATATTATATCTTTAAGAAAAATATTTAAATTAAAAAAGAAAAAAAAAAGGGAAACGCAAATAAATCATAACTTTGTTGATTTCTAAAGTAATAGAAAATGACATAAATTGTTTTTTTGTTAATGTTTAAACTGCTGAAAAACAATTATGTGTTACTCATTGAATAGAATATTTGATTGTAAAATCCATATGTCAGAAAATTACAAACATTTTCTTACAACATATAAATTTAATACTTTTTGAACATGAGCAAAAAAAGAAAATATTGCTTTTTTCTAGAGTGTGTACTATTCAGTATGTCATGCTACCTATTCTGAGTTCTCTTCCAATCATGTCAACATCTTTCAATGTCTCTATATGTCTCATTCTTTTATTTTTCGGTCTCTCTTAATCTCCATGGATTATGTCTATCCTTGGTTCACGCGGACACAAAAGATAAGCTGGCCGGCTAGCTGTCCGACTGCTCGTTTAAAAACAATAACGGCGACAAATTCTTGGAAAATTTTATTTATTGTGATTGTTCAATTTTTGCAATGTTATTTTCGTTTTGTCAAAGTTTAGGTATGCTTGATTTTTTTTTTGCTTTACTCTATGCACTATTTGAAATAAATTATCATTTTGATATTGCAGGAAATTGAGCAATTATTATGTCGACTTTATTGCATGACAAATATTTTGTTGGCTTTATATATACTATAATCAGATGATACAGTTCTGGTCAAATATGAGCGTTAAAATAGTGATGCTGACATGTCGGTTATTATATATATTTATGTGTGACCATATAGAAGTGAGTAAAAATAAAAACAAATATTCAATGTATATGTATAAAAATTGTCAAGAAATTAAAATAATCAAAATAATATATAAAATGATGAAAAATATATATCAAACAAAAAACAAAAAAAGAGAATATCTAAAATGTCAAGTACAAAAGTACTTATTTCTTTAAAAATCATTGACCCATATGAATGGTCTTAACTTTTGACAAAATTTCATACTTGACCCCGCCCGGTTCTTCCCAAATAAAATTTCAAGCCTACATTTTTTTATAATTGTTTATAATATTGACGACGGATATCTATTGATACATATGTACTTCTTCAGTTTCATATACCATGCAATATGCATATTGCATTATTAGAGTGGGTATAAGCTTATACCCACTCTATGCATTATAGATTAAAAGCGCCCCCCACATTTTACTTTTCGATCACTAACGATTTCAGAAAAATTTGAAAAAATTTTTTCACACATTTCTCCGTATGGGTTAATTTTAAAGAAATTCAGACTAATCATGGAGAAATACAAAGTAATCGCGGAGAAATATTTTTACGAGTGGTTGGCTAAGTATGATAGTTCAGTATTACATACATATGTTTCATATTCGTATTAATCAATTTGATACAGATGAAGTGCTTCTACTTTTCACATTTTATAGAGTCTACATTTGTGTGAAAGACTTGGAATTTTATTTGGGAAGAACCGGGCGGGGTCAAGTATAAAATTTTGTCAAAAGTTGAGACTATTCATATTGGTCAATGATTTCTAAAGAAATTAGTACTTTTGTACTTGACTTTTTTGATATTCTCTTTTTTTATATGTTTAAAAAAAAAAAAAATAATAATTTCGAATACTTGACTCTCCTTTTTGTACAAAAATTTATTTTTGTTTTTTGTTTGATATCATATCTTTTCGTAAAGTCTTTCGATCGTTTACAATTAAAAATAACAACATATCATACGTCCAGATCATCGAAATAAACAACGTGTTCGAAGCTTGTCTATTTTAGACTACCCTATTCAAAAAATATTTTCATATTTTGAAACTTCTGTAAACAGCAAATGCAAATTTTTGCAAAAAATCATTTATCAATATGGATAATATGGATAATAAATTATTAAAAAAATACATATCAATTACAAGATGCTGAGTTCACAGCTATTTTTTATATTTTTTATATGAACTTATATTAACTCTTGGATTACCTTTTATACCAACAAGACAATGTTCTTTACCATGATCAAGCCAATAACCTGTTCTACCAGTTCTTATTATTCTTTGTAATTAATTTGTTTCAACCTATTTAGTAATACTTAAACATCTAAGTTCTTCTTTATTCTTCAACTCAAAATCTTCATTAAAATTATCATGAATAAAATCTTTGTCATTATCAGACTCATTATTTTTTTCATTATTTGAATCATCATCATTTTTATTATCACTTAAATTATACATTTCATTGTCAATATTTTTTCTAGTTTCCTTGAGTATTTTTCTCGATTTTTCTACCATTTTTTTATTAAACAAAAATATTTCGTCATTATCGCGAAAAATCTTTGTTTGATTACGTTCATTATAAGTTTCTTCAATAAATTTAATTTTTTTGGTTAACTTTTTTCGCAATAGTAATATTTATATTTCGCGTAGCAATATTTAAATCTTTATTTTCATTCAATTCAATTTTATTATTATTATTCAATGAGTCTTCCGATACCGATATCTCATCTATAAAATTTACCTTTTTTATTTCATCAATATTATTATTTTTATTTTTATTATTATCAAGTTTAGTATTTAAGTTTAGTTTTTCTGGTCGCACGATAGGTTCATAATAATTATCAACAGTATCTTTCGACGTTGATGGTATTGGACTAATTATATCATTTATACTTTTAAATTTATTTTCTTCATTTCCAATTTCAGTAATAGAATTTAATATTTCATTTATTTCTGATTTTAAAATTGATTTGACAGTATTTGTTGATCTGATTGAGGTATTGGCCATGTTTGTGTTCCTCCCTCTTGGTCCACCGGCCCATCCCTATTTTTTTGAGCTTGACGTTCAAGACATTTTCTCTGAGCATTTTGTAATGCAAAACAATTATTCATATCATGTCTCGGTTTTTGGCAAAAACCACAAACTAAATTATTATTTGTTTTATTATAATCTTTTTCATCTTGAATAATATCATATGACATAAAGCCATTATTATTATTTAAATTTTTATTATTAACCGGATCATTTATTGGCGCATAAGTATTATTAAAATTATAATAATCATAATTATTATTGTAAGATTTTTGTAAATAACCATTTGTTGAATTTTCATATGAATTATAGTATGACATATTGTTATTGGTCTCGACTGGATTCGAACTAAAGATCTCGGGTGCATTTACGTTTGAATTTTTTTGCGTATTTAAATTAATATTTTGACCTGAAACGATGGGTTCGTTTTGGTCATAGTTTATAAAATTGTTATTAAAATTATCAGGAGACCCGGTAGGGTCTCGCCTCAATTTTAGAAAGAAAAAATATATAGAACGAACGCGAACTCTCTTACCGGGTATAAGTATTTTAAGTTTGCGCTCTGTGACGTCATAATTTCTAATTTATCAATTTTTAGACTAACTATTGGCCGAAAAAAAAAAATAAAAATATTTTTATTATATATATCGATGGCCCTTTTTCTAATAAGCCTACTTTCGATTTTTTCCAATCACTAATAAAAAAGATATCAACATCAGTAAAAGCCAAAAACAAAATCTTATTAAAAAATAAATTTCTCAGCTGAATTGTCGCCTTATCCCCTCTCTCGAGACGTTTCATATCGTTATACATACGGATATGCATGTATGCATGGTTATCGATTATTTTCTTGCGAGTGTGTGTGCCGTACAATGTTATTCTTTTTTTTTTTAATTCTTCTTCAGCTACATATAAGTATATGTATTGTTTTAATTTTCGATTTATTTATATATGCAAAAAGATTTGTTATTTCTTATATATAATTAATATCGATATTATTTCATCATTCACTGTTAAATTAAAATATGTAGAAGAATTACACAGGTGCGTGAACCTGGCCTGCATAAGTCCTAGAAAAATTATCTAGAATACTCATTAGAAGCGTTTTAATTTGTACTATTTTTTACCGTAATTGTTTTTATTTGTACCTCAAAATTAAAGGGTGGAGAAAGAATTAAAAATTGATTTTGTATCTAGATGACTCAAGAGAAAAAAAAAATTGCTACAGACGCAGGATAATTTGTACTAATTTGTACCACCGAGCCCAGAATTTGTACCTCAAAAATAACAACAAAAAAAAATTATTTACTCCAAAATGTTATTTAACAATTGAATATCTGCTTTAATTATCAAGGTACAGATTCCGCTCTAGCTCAAGTTTTGCTCTTTAAAATAAAAAATAAATTATTTAAAAATATTTTTGGAGGCACCATGCAATTGTTAATAGAAATTTTTAATCAACAATTGCATGGTGCCTTTAAAAGTCAATATTTTCAAATAATTTTTTTTTCGTTTTAAAGAGCAGACGTCAAGGTAATTTGTACTGATCCTAACAAAATTTTTACTTCAATAATAATAATAATAAAACAAGTTACTCCAAAATTTCAATTTACAATACTTTGTTATTATTATTAAGAGTAAAAATTCTAATTTTATTGATACAAATTATCCTACGTTCTGCTCTCTGGAATAAAATAAAAATTATTCAAAAATATTGATTTTTAAAGGCGCCATGCAATTGTTAATCAAACATTTTTATTAACAATTTTATGGTGCCTCGAAAAATCAATATTTTTGAATAATTCATTTTTTATTTTAAAGAGCAGAACGTAAGCTAACTTGTACCGATAAGAGCGGGATTGGTACCTCGATAATTAAAGCAGAAGATATTCAATCGATAATTAACATTTTGGGGTAAATAATTTTTTTTTGGTTGTTATTTTTGAGGTACAAATTCCGGGCTTGGTGGTATAAATTAGTACAAATTATTCTGCGTCTGTAGCAATTTTTTTTTCCCCCGAGTGATTTAGAAAAAAAATCAATTTTTAACCCTTTCAACACCCTTTAATTTTAAGGTACAAATGAAAACAATTGCGGTAAAAAATAGTACAAATTGAGACGCTTCTAATGAGTATTCTAGATAATTTTTTTAGGACTTATGCAGGCCAGGTTCACGCATCTGAATTGTACGAATATAATTCTTTATATTCTCTCTCACGAATTTTTATAAATCATTATAAGTTAAACAAAATAAGTGAAATAAACACAAAACATAAATTTACAATTGATGTCACTGAAAGCCTCAATTTTAGATAAGCTGTTTATTTTTTATCATAACTCTAATAATCAAAAGAAGTGAAATATAAAAAAAAATGGCAAAATTTTGAAGTATAAAGTTTAATAATTTGCTGGAAAAAAAAAAAAAAAAAAAAAAAAATTTAGGCGCTTTTTATTATAATATTATGAACATGTATCGCAAGCATTATCGTGAAAAAGCGCCTAATTTTTTTGTTTTTTTTTTTTTTTTTTCCAGCAAATTATTAAACTTTATACTTCAAAATTTTGCCATTTTTTTTTATATTTCACTTCTTTTGATTATTAGAGTTATGATAAAAAATAAACAGCTTATCTAAAATTGAGGCTTTCAGTGACATCAATTGTAAATTTATGTTTTGTGTTTATTATTATTATTTCTTGAAAAATTATTATTATATCTTTGATTTGAAAAATTACGAGAAATTATTATTTGGTGCCGCAAATACGTCCGATGGGTTCTTGATTTTATTTGCTTGCACGGCTTTAATTTCTTCTAATTTTCTAAGCTTTAAACTGTCAAAATATTCATTATAAATTTTTTTCGTAACATTCCACACTTTCAAAAAATCTGTAGTATCTATATTTTTAAATTCAACTCTCAAACATACTTCAGGCAATAATCCTTTAATAAATTGACGAATAGTTTTTTCTTCAATAATAGATTTACTCATTGTTCCAAAACCATCATTGTTACCTTCATTACAATCAATCAAATCATTATACAATTTTAATATTCTACTTCCATACTCATCAACATTCTCATTATCATTCATTAATACGGTGGATAATTTATTCCAAAGTGACTCAAAACTTTTTCCCGTGTACGTAACTGTACGGAGCAATACTTCTAGCTCATCAAGAGACGAAAATTTTGTGTTAGCGATTAGACTAATTTTAGGATCTATAATTTTATTTTTAATAGAAAGCATAAAAGCTTGTGTCCATTGTAGGTCCAAAAGTTTCAAGGCTGACCGAAAACTCCTAATAAATGCGCGAATAGAATTCGTTTTTTCGTCGTATTTAGGAATTGCGTCAAGAGCGTCTCGTAAGGAACATTTACCGACTGTAATTATTTCAACAGGTTCAGATATTTTTACTGTTTGATTGTTATGTTTTATTACAGAATATAATGGTTTATTTAATTGTGAATTTGGACGTTCGGTTTTTAAAGTAGAATTTACATGATTATCGTTCAAAAATTTAGATTAAAATTATCTTTACTTTGCTGGTTAAAATTTTTCATCAAAGAAATAACATACTTGCGATTGACTTGAGATTCTTTTTTCAAGGACTCGTTTTCTTGTCGCAGCTGATTGATTGTCTCACTCAAAACATTCTTTCTCTCACTTGACATAATAAAATTATATGTTTCAGGGTCACTCTGCAATCTCTCAAGTTGCTGACGACACTCATTCTTTTCCTCATTCGAAGTACTATTTCTATCTCTTAAAATTTTATTTTCCTGAATTAATCCGATCACTCTCTTTTTCTCAACACACCATTTTTTTGTTAAATTTAAATTTTCATTGTATAAAATATCATTATTAGGAATGAATAGATCAGACGCGACTTTCAATTTACCAGTAATATTTACTATTTGATCTCCACACTCTAAATATTGTTTTAATTCTTCTATATTTTCTTTAGTATTAGTATATTCAACCCCATCAATATTTTTTTCTAAATCGATTGCTTCAAGACTATTAATAATTTGTGTAAAATCATTCGCACATATTTCTAATTCAGTAATTATTGTTTTTAAATTTTCTGTATCAACTTTTCTCCCCCGCATTGCTTCACCGTGTAGGTCTATCTCTTCATAAATATGAGAGATCGGCGATCCCGTACCTGACCTGTATGATGACATTTTTCTCTAAGTATTATTTCCGACGGACGAAAGAAATGATAAAAAAAAATCTGAATTCAATAAAATATTTTAAAAATTAATGCATATAAAATTTGACACAATAAAATTTGAGTTTGTTTGTTCATGTAAATAAAAAAATTTAAAAGATACATATTAATATTGATAAAAAACAAATAGTGACTCCTGCGACGGAATATAAAATTAGAAAAAGAGATATATAATTAAATATCATTTTATAGGGATATATAATTAATATCATTTTTGGGTTCGTCGTCGACTCAGATGTACCTCTAGTTTTTTCCTTATTTTTACCATCAACAACCCCTGCGTTAGAATCAAAAAACATCCCCATCACAAGACTAAACTACGATTTTCCCATTTTTTAAAATTCTGATTTTATTACTGTGAATAGTAGAGCACAAGACTAGCTTAATTTCTAAATTTCATCATGGGGTAACGATGGGTTCATTATAAAAAATTTTTTTTTCCATGTGAAAATTACTAAAATCACGCAAGATCATATCCCAGACAACATGTTTTTTTTTTTGTTTCTTATAGGAAATTTCCTCACGATTACGGGAAAAATACGAAAAAAATTCCCACGCATGCGCAAAGTGGTTAAAAATCGAGTTAAAATATCGATAAAACGGATATTTATCGGTTATATATCGTGCAGTTATTAAAATAATCATTAATTCTAAAATTCAATAATGGCGATCGATGAAACTCGTTAAGGAGAAAAAAATGTCATAATAAAAATTTCGATATATCGAATAGATATTGATTGTTGAGCTATAACTAAGGCTAGTTAAATATCTAGTGGCTAAGTAAATCGTATACATGTTTTTAAAAAATATCGATAATTCGACAACTATTCGAGATATCGAAATTTTTATTAGGACATTTTTTTCTTCTTGAGGAGTTTTATCAATCGCTATTATTGAATTTTAGAATTAATGATTACTTTAATAACTATACGATATATAACCAATAAATATCCGTTTTATCGATATTTGAACTCGATTTTTAACCACTTTGCGCATGCGTGGGAATTTTTTTCGTAATTTTCCTGTAATCGTGAGGAAATTTCCTATTAGAAACAAGGAAAGAAAATATGTTGTCTTGGATATGATCTTGCCTGATTTTGGTAATTTTCACATGGAAAAAAAAATATTTAATCATGAACACATCATAACCCCATGATAAAATTTAGAAATTAAGCTAATCTTGTGCTCTACTATTGACAGTAAAAAAATCAGAATTTTAAAAAATGGGAAAATCGTTGTTTACTCTTATGATGGAGATGTTTTTTGATTCTAACGCAGGGGTTGTTGATGGTAAAAATAAAAAAAAAATTAGAGATACATCTGAGTCGATATTGAACCCAAAAATGATATTAGTTTTCAAATCTCTGCGGGTGAGGGAAAAAACCCTGTGAGTTGACATGGAATGCCCCATATATATAGCTCAAAAAAAAAAATTTAATCCACACTGAGTTTCAAAATCTACCCTACACATAGGGATGTGAAAATATTTTGTGACCGTCACATGACCGTTTTGTGACGCCGTCACAGACGGTCTGTGACGCGGGCAAAATCGTGACTATTTTTATGACCAAATTTTTAAGACCAAATTTATGACGAGTTATCGACTGACCGTCAGTTTTACATCTAGAATGCCATCTAACAATTTTTTTTTTTAATCAAAAAATAATAATAAAAAATTATTTGATAAGTTAATTTATCAAATTGAGATTTAATTGTTAAATTTAATATTTTATGTTAAATGTTCAACATTTATTATTGTTTTTCTTTTTTTATATCGGATATAAATTTATTTAATTAAACAATAAATAAAATATCAATTCAATAAGTTTATAATTAATATAATAAAAAAAAAAGATATTTAATGTTGAACATTTAACATAAAATATCAAATTTAACAATTAAACATTAAACATTTAACAAAAAATATATATTGATATATCAACTTTTTGACTTGATTTAATAGAAAAAAAATAATTTAAATTTTATGTGTTTTTTTTTTAATAATATGCATTTCTCCAAAAAATTTTCTTATCTAGCTTTTTTGAAAAAAAATTTTGTGACGGAAAAATGACAAAATATTTCGTGACAGTCTTTTTTACAACTATTCTGAAGATTTAAAAAAAAAAATACCAATTGTGACGGAGAAAATGTGACAAAAAAATGACGAAATATTTTGTGACGGTCTTTTTTACAACTATTTTGAAGATTTAAAAAAAATACCATTTGTGACGGAGAAAATGTGACGAAAAAATGACAAAAAAAAAATGACGGTCACAAACGGTATTTTTTTTTGTGACGTGACACAAAAAAAAAATGACCGTCATTTACATCCCTACCTACACATTACAAAGATCCCACTTTTGACACCAATTTTTGTTACGTACCAAGTTGAAAAATTAAAATTAACTATGAAATAACAAAAAAAAGAAGAATATGTAAATCCAAAATTTAAAAGGAAAATAATCATAGAATAATTATAATAAATCAACTTGGTATTTCACGTTAAAATTAAAAATCCTCTTATTTTGTTATTCCCTACAGGGTAACGGGCTAGGAGGGAATGTGTATTATTGTAGATGCACCTTGATGTAAGAATAATCCGAAACAATTGTTGTTGAGAGCGTGTCAATCTGGATGGTCGCCTGTTAATGTTGGTAGTCTTGAATAATCCAAACGGTAAAATAAACTCGAAGCACAGGAAACAACACCCCGGAGAAAAGTCGCAGTCAATAATTTTTATATAGGATTAGGGAAGATTAAATTTATAAAGGAAATAATAATTTTATCACAAGGATTATTTTATGTTTTAACTTCACTGATAATATTTATTTTTATTAATTATTAAAATATTTAATTGATTTTTATATTTTATAAAGAAAGTAAAAATTAATTTGATTTTTTGATTTTGATTCAATAAATTAGATTTTATAAAATCGATTTAAATTAAATTAATCTAGATAATGTCCAAACAAAAGTTGTCGCAAGAGTGAAGCTCCTTAAATTATTAAAATAATAATTCCGATAAAAATTATAATCAAAAGAAGGGATGATCTAAAGTGGGAACATCTTTGACCAATCAAAATTGATGGTTCTCATGCTAGTCAGCAATTATTTATTGCTGAGACGTTATTCACAATAATTGTTAAACTCAACGGATGTTGAATATCGAGTTGCTGATGTAAAAATGCAACTGTGACTTGAGAAAATAAGAGTTAAAATGAAAAATAATATTAAAAAAGTAAATAATATTTGAATAAAAAATGTCAATGATGCTAAAAGTAAAATATAATTATTAAAAATAAAAAGAAAAAATTTATGTGCTACTTGATATTGTTTATCAGCATTGAGTTTAACAAATATTATTTATTAATCAATTATTTTGAATATAAAAATACCAGTACGTAACAACATTATAAGAGGACTAAATTTATATATTATGATATTTAATTAAATTTAGCTTTGAAATTATTAAAACATTTATACACAATTTTACCTTTCAATATTATTTAACAGTAATTTATTTATGAAACAGAATATATCAATACGATGCAAGTTATTAAAATACAGGACAAAAAAATATATATATTATTATTTTGTGAGGTGGCAAAGCCACGTCACCAATACAAGTTTACTGAATATTTTCGGACACACCGTTTAGCTTGGTGGCTGGACAAGAAGTGATTTTTATATTTTATAATTTACATGACGAGACAAACACCATATTACTAGAGTCCCGGTAGACGAATGAGGTAGGGATTATCGAAATATATGTGTGAGCATTTTCACTCGTTACAACATATTTAATTGAATTTTAAATTACACTTAAATTTTCATTCACATTATGTGATTTATTTATTGATTACATATTTAATTGAATTTTAAACTCTATTTAAGGTTTTAGTCACATTATGTGATTTCTTTATTGATCACATTTTTATTGATTACATATTTATTTTTCAAACTGATGATCTTAAAGTTATTGGTAATCAAGTCATTGACACAAAGTATTTTATTAATTCAGCTCTCAAATATTTCTAGCGTGATATTAAATTATTTATGTAAGACATGAAAATTTCGCTTAACATGTGCCAATGAAAAAAATTAATTATTAATTGTTATAAAAAATTAGAAGTAGAGATTGTTTATTTAATTTTAATGAAAAAAAAATTCAAAATGAATTATCAATTGTTACATTATGTGATTTATTTATTATTTAAATTTATGTATTTTGAAAATGCACTTTCTTTGATTGAATGATTGTTTTATTTTTTTACTACAGATGATGAAAAATTCTTAAAATCCGTAAAAATGGATGAATGGGGTGCCCCAATCATCTCAAATTTGACTTCAAAGAATGATAATGTTGAAGATATTGAGAATAACAACAATAACAACAATGATAATATTTGTGATCCTCGTAGTAGTGGTGATAATGACGAAGATGATGATGTTAATTTTCCACCAAAAAAAATTAAAAATAATAATAATATTGAAGTTATTGAGAACAACAACAATATCAACAATGATGATATTTGTGATTCTCGTGGTAGTGGTGATAACGACGATGATGATTATGTTGATTTTCCACCAGAAAAAATTGAAAATAATAATAATAATATTGAAGTTGTTAAGAATAACAACAATGATGATATTTGTGATCCTCGTGGTAGTGGTGATAATAACGATGATGATGATGTTACTTTTCCACCAAAAAAAATTTAAAAAAATAATAATAGTTATGATCCTCATTGTAACAATGATAAGTTTGTTTTTAATATTTTTGCGAAAAGTAATGAAAATAATATAATTAAAATTCTTAAGAAAAACAACAAGAACAACAATGATGATGGTGATTATCCGGTTGGTAGTGGTGAATATGCTGATGGTGATAATGTTAATTTTTTTGCAAAAAAAATTAAAAATAATATTAAAATTAATAAAAGAAACAACAATGATAATGGCGGTGATCCTGTTGGTAGTGGTGAATATTTTGATGGTGTTATTAATTTATGCACAAGGGACATTCAAATTAATCATAATAATGAGAATTATATTATTATTAACAACAACAACAACAATGATAATAGTGATGATCTAGGTAGTGGTGATACCGAAAATGACGATCTTAAATTTTGTACAATTAACTTTGACAACAACAACAATGATAATTGTAATGATCCCCTTGGTAGTGGTGATCATGATGATAAAGTTGGTAATAATGGTAATGGTGATGATATTATTATTAAGAAAAACAACAACAACAACAACAATGATAATGGTGATGATTCTTTTGGTAGCGAAGATAATGATGATGAGGTTGTTCTTTCATGTCAAAAAAAAAAATACAACGTATTATTGATAATACTGATAATGATACTGATGACACGGAAATTGGTCCTGGACAAAAACCTTGGAATATCGGGGGCCTGGAACGAGTCATCCTTTCCAGAGGCTTCATGGTATACATTTGCACTCAGAAGCTGGAGCTTATTAAGTCTAAAAAATTTAGTGAACCATCAGAGCTTCTGAGTGCTTTGATGAGAGCAATTTTGGGCAAGGATACCTTGCAAAAAATGAGCCTGACAGCCGAGGAGAAAAGGTTCCAATGCCAAACGATGTCATCGGAGCTGTGAAAAGTTAGTATCTTTTTTGATTTATTTATTTATTTATTCACTTATTTATTTATTCATTCATTCATTTATAAAGAATTAACATTGTTTTCTATTTATTTCCAGAGTATGTTAACAAAAAATTTCCACACTAGCAGTTTGATGAGCGGAGGTGCATTACTATTTTATGCCGTAATATGGGCCGAAATAATAGCAAAAAAACTATTTAAAAAAATCAATAAAAAAAAACGTTAATTATAAAAAAAAAAAAAAAAACAACTTCATTAATATAAAAAAAATAATAAGGATGTTGTTGATGATAATCAAAATAAAATATTTAATAAAGCATTTTTATTAAAACATTATTTATTGATAGAAAAATAAATAAATCACATAATGTAATCAAAAAAAATTTAAATGTGATTTAAAATTAAAACTAAATTGAATATGTAATCCATTCAAATGTGATCAATAAAGAAAACGACATAGTATAACTAATATCACATTTTTATTAATTACATATTCAATTTCAATTTTGAATCACATTAAAATTTTTTTTTTTTTTTTTTCGTCACATTATGTGATTTATTAATTGATCACATTTTCATTAATATTAATTTTGAAAATGTGATTGATAAATCACATAAGGTGATCAAAAAAAATTTTAATGTAATTTAAAATTGAATAAATCACATAATGTGACTAAAAAAAAATTTTAATGTGATTTTAAAATTAAAATTAAATTGAATATGTAATCAATTCAAATGTGATCAATAAAGAAAATGACATAGTATAATTAATATCACATTTTTATTAATTACATATTTAATTTCAATTTTAAATCACATTTAAATCTTTTTGATCACATTATGTGATTTATTTATTGATCACATTTTTATCAATTAATATTAATTTTAAAAATGTGATGAATTAATAAATCACATAATGTG
Organism: Aphidius ervi; assembly: GCA_015776835.1. Taxonomy (NCBI): domain Eukaryota; kingdom Metazoa; phylum Arthropoda; class Insecta; order Hymenoptera; family Braconidae; genus Aphidius; species Aphidius ervi. The sequence goes on along the minus strand of MKYW01000186.1, from coordinate 68,292 downwards.
ACAAAAAAAAAATTTAAATGTGATTTAAAATTAAATAAATCACATAATGTGACAACAACAAAATTTAAATGTGATTTTAAAATTAAAATTAAATTGAATATGTAATCAATTAAAATGTGATTAATAAATAAATCACATAATGTGATCAAAAAAAATTTAAATGTGATTTAAAATTAAAATTAAATTGAATACGTAATCAATTCAAATGTGATCAATAAAAGAAATGAAATAGTATATCTAATATCGCATTTTTATTAATCACATATTTACTTTTAATTTTCAATCACATTTAAATATTTTTTTTTTTTTGTCACATTATGTGATTTATTAATTGATCACATTTTTATTAATTAATATTAATTTTAAAAATGTGATCAATAAATAAATCACATAAGGTGATCAAAAAAATTTAAATGTGATTTTAAATTAAAATTAAATATGACCAAAAAATGTTATTAATAAAGTGATTTAAAATGAGAGCACGTGATTGGTTGTCGTGAATGTGTGTGAGTACTTGTCTGCGAGAGTCAACTTGGCTGTCGTGATTAGTGTGAGTGCTGTGTGTGAGTTTGCAGCTGCGCATTTATTTAGCGAGTTTGAATGTAACCATATGTTTTTTTAAATTGTTCAAATTATTCATTTTATTAATCTTTCTGTGTGTAAATAATAATAATATTATTATTATCATTATTAATATTATTTTTATCAATATTGTTATGTCCGAATTTACCCGTAATAATTGGAATTGTACTTACTTGGATTCGATCCTAACCTCGCGGTCAATAGATCAGGTTCACGGCGCGAAAAAGGAAAGACTATGGATGAGAGAGAGGGATAGGTTGTTGTTGTAATTATCACTTGATTTATTATTAAAATTATGAATGACATTTATTTAGTTATTAATTATCGCAGTTGTGTTGTTACGTGTTGTGTATTTTGTTTAATATAAATTTTACAATATTAAATGACTTACGTGGGTTGATTTGCTTACAGTAATTTCTGTGTTACAATTGCTTTGGATCTGACTCTTTTGGTTACCCTTTGATTATTGATTGATTGTGATTCGATTGCTAATTGATTGTTGATTGTAGATTGAAATAATGATGAGTCGAGTCGAGTGTTGATTCGTTTTCACAATCACTTGCACTGGCTCTATGCTCTAATTTATTATTTATTTGCACAATGAAATATTTCTATTATAAAAAACTTTAACTAAGACAATTATTCAATTTAATTTTTGATGTACTTTTTGTAAAGTCAAAGTTTTGTAGAATCAAATGTTCTAAAATTTTCCAAGTTTTATTCTTTTATTAAAACGATACCGTACGGGCTACGCGCGCGCTTTAACTGTACGTATTGAACCTGACAATTCGTTCCAATAAATGCAAGTTAAAAATACTTTTTTTATATAATTTATTCAATTATTCGTATAATTCTTTGTAAACAAAGTTCTTGATTAAATTATCTTGACGTTGATCACCCAAAAAAATTCTTAATGACTGCCATGATCGAACTCTTGAAAAAGCCACGTATAATTGACCATGACTGAAAACATCTTTACGAAGGTCGAGTCCAATTTTTTCGAAGGTTTGTCCTTGACTTCTATTTATAGTCATAGCAAAAGCTAACTTGATTGGGAATTGTCTCAGTTTTTAAACAAAAAAGGAAATTAAAAAAAAAATTAATTATTGAGTCATCAATAAAATAAAAAAAAAAAAAATAATAAATGAGATTTTTACACACTAATCTCTTTCAAATTTCTTGAAAACCAACACCATATAGAACATCCAAAATAAAATCAAATAAAGCTGTTATTTACTGGGCAGTACCACCAGATTTATCATCATGGCCACTAGTACCGTTTGGTTTACCACTGTCACCTGATTTACCAGTATTTTTTGACTTACCAGTATGTTTCGCTTTAGCAGAATTACTTGATTCACCAGTATTATTATCACTTGATTTACCAGTATTATGATCACTTGATTTAGCAGTATTATTATCACTCGATTTACCAGTATTATTATCACTTGATTTATTTTTTCGTTTACCAGCATCATTTGATTTACCAGCATCATTTGATTTACCAGTATTAGTATTATTATTTGGTTTACCATCATCTGATTTAGCATCGTCATCATTATCTGATCCATCATCATGATCTGATTTATCAGTATCACCACCCGTAACTTTTAAACATTTAATTAATTCACCAGTTTTATTAGTTCTGTACCAACATTATCATCAGCACTATTTGATTTACCTGTATTAGCTGTTTCACCAGTATCACATGATTTACCAGCATGACCACCAGAACTCTTTGATTTACCAGTATTATTATTATCACGTGATTGATTATCTGTTTCATCAGTATCACCTGTAACATATAATTTACCAGTATTATAATTTATTTAACCAGCATTGCCACCAGTACTATTTATATGATAATTACCAGAAGTTTCATCAACTGGAAGTAATGCACGTTTTTTAGGTGGTGCATGAGTTATTGGAGATGATGAATCATCCAATTTATCATCGTCTATTGGTTCAATATTTTCACGAAAAATTACATTTGTTAGATCAGTGACACGAAAAATTAGACTTTTATTGGTAAACCAATTTGTAAATTATCATTTACTTCAAATGAAGAAATATTTACGGTTAAACGGTATGTTCCATCAGCAACTGTGCCTTGACCAAACTTATTGTATGATGTTTGGACTAGACGAAACTTGCTGCGAATCCAGCAATGAATTTCTGGAACAATAATAAAACGATAAAAATTAAAATAATTATTTATTTTACACAAAACAAAAAAAAAATCATAATAATATATGGGGCGTTCTTAGTCAAATCACGGGGTCATCTGCCTGACCCCCTGCGATTTTGATAAAGTAAGCTTTTTTTGGTTAATTTTGGGCTGAAATTAAGCCTCTAATTTTTTCAGATTTTTTCATCAATTTTTAAGGTCACCGCCATCTTGAATATCATATATTTTGGGATATCTCAAAAAGGACCATTTTTTTTTCGCCAATTTTTTTTTTGAAAAAAGACATGCCCAATACACAAATTTTAAGCACAGCACGAGAGTGGGTCCACGAACATGAATATTTTTTTTTAATTTTTAAAATTTTCGTTTTCGAAAAAAATTTTTTTTTTTTTTCACATTAATATTTTATGATAGTTTTCGATGTAAAACAAAAAAATAAAACGAAATTTACTCTTGGTAATTTTC
>MKYW01000186.1:36203-54885 GCA_015776835.1 Aphidius ervi | reverse complement strand
TTTGTACTCATATAGGTATATTATTTTTTTTATTGTAATAATCTCTCTTATTTGCAACTTGTAAAGATGCTCTTACTCGTACCAACACATTTTACATTCTTCATCAACTTCCTGTATAACTTATAAGTGTGTACGAAGTATTGGGGACCAATCAAAAGTCTCTAGTCTTCTTGATTGATATTTGGAAGCAAGGAAGAAGTGTGTCTACCAATATGAAAAAAAAATGTTATTTTATGTAATTAAAAAAAAAAATTTCTGAATTGGTGAAAAGATAAAATATAGTATATGGTAAAGTCATTATGGTATATGGTATAGGAGATCAAAATATGGTAAACATACCATAATTATGGTATGGTTGGCAACGCTGCTCTATCCTACAACTATACACTATTCTTCCCATACTATAACCTATTTTTCATATGCTTAAAGTCTACGTTATTCTCATACACCATCCTCGTGATACCACAATAACTTGGAAGATTCTCAAGAACCCTTGTCTCTATCCAGTGGAAAAATTTACGTGTATTTTCCACTGCGTACAGGACAACACGAGAGGCCACGAAAAGACGAGAAATCCCAAGAAGGTGCCCAAATTGCCCTCCTTCTAGTGTAGATTCATCACACTCCCTTCTTTTCCAAAGTACGATAATAAAATTTTACAATTATATATTTTGTATAGGCTCCCGTCGTTATCTACCTTATAAATGATAGACCTCTACTGTTTCTTACTCACCCAGATCACTACCAATTGGCCGTCGGCAGCATATGCTTCCTATTCCTTTTCCCGTTTGTTAGTTGCCGTGATATTCATCTGGCTCTCCTTGGTGGTGAGAGTAGAGAATACATATAATTGGTATTCTTACCTCGTTAGTAAATTTTTTACACAAAATAATAATGATACTAATCGTATTGACAATAGTAATAGTCATAACAATAATGTCCATCGCAATATCAATGAATCATGAATGAAATAATTAATAGCTAACATGGTTCAACATAAATTCTGGAATTCAATCTGAAACTCTGAGCTTTTTTTCCGTTAGAGCCATAAAATTTTTTCAAAAAATACTGTGTGTACCGAAGCTGAAAATCTTGTTCAAAACTCTTGAACCTGTCCTGAAATCTTGTCCGTTTTCTGTCGAGCTCTTCTCAGTATGAGTTCACTACATCAATCTAAAAAAAAGCAGATTATTGTTTCACTCATTGCGACATTCCTGTGGCAATGATTCATTTTGTTATGATCATAACAATGTATTATCGTTTTTCATACCTACTCTTATAATGGAATAGATTCCAGTAATAAAAGCTATATAGTAAAGAATGCAATTTTTTTTTCTTTCAGTTTCATGATGTACTGATGGTTTAATAATAGTAGTGTAGCTAATAGAGTTCTAGATCAGAGGGAAGTCGAAAAAAGGTAGATCGGCGAGGGGACAGGAGACTGCAATTCGGTCGGTAAAACAGAGATGGTAAAAAAATTGTCATTCGAATTCCCAGTTGTTGATAATGCAGAGATGGTGAAAAAATTTGTCATTTGATGGTGTAAATCCTCAACTGCCATGTGTCGGTAATACAGATTTGGAAAAATTTTGTCATTTTAACGTGCGATTTTTCATGTCCCATGTCTTATATCCCATGCCTCATGTCTTATGTCTTGGATTTTATGTCCCATATATCATTTGATGGTGAGAATCCTCAATTGTTATGTGTCGGTAATACAGACTTGCCCGGGAAAAATGAAATTTTGTCATTTCAACGTGCAATTTCTCATGTCCCATGTCCCATGACTCATGTCGCATGTCTCATGTCTCATGTCTCATGTATAAATATATTTAAAATACAATGTTGCAAAAAAATTTGCTGACTCTCCATACGTGTTATTTTTTTCAAATTGACCTATGTATATATAAATACAACTTTGCAAAAAAATTAGCTGACTCTTGATACGTGGAATTATTCAAATATAAACTAATAAAATGCGGTAGTAGTATTTAATTGTTTATGATGAAGAATAAATATTAATTGCAAAAAATTAATGTGCACGTGAAAATTTGCTGATTCTAAATACGTGTCATTTGAATGGGTACTCCTTCTACTATTCTATTGTATTTATCTCTATATAAACGAGAAGATTTTCTGAAATTTTATCATTCGAATATCAAGACTGTAAGGATAGGTAAGAAAGCAATTCAATAATATACATATATTTATTTGCTTGGAATTGAAATATTTGTAGAAAAACAGCATTACATAAAAATGGAACAACAATTGAATAATGTTGCTAAAATGGAGAGCAAATTGGATCTCAAAAAAATGTCTGAGTTGGAGGTTAATAGAGAGTACAAAGTAACAGCTCTACAGAAGATTCATAATGAATACAATGGAGTTATGGCAACATTAATTGATGAATTTAATGTCTTTTTACCCAGCAGAATTGCTAAGTTAATGAAAAATGATGATTATTTTACGAAAATTGAGGAAGCAGCGATCGATGGATGCTTGGATCTTCTTTTTTTGGGAGGAAAATACAACAAATGAGAGTTTATCTTCTCATAAAACGAGAAAAATTAAAAAAATTCTTCATCAAATGTAATTATTATTATCTAGACAAAAAAAATAATTATAATATAAAACTGATAAACACCAAGATTAAGCGACTTTCAAAAAATTGTAAATTATTGAAAGATTTGACAAGAGATGTTTACTATCCTGTGGCGAAAATTCAAAGTTACTGTGAAAAAAAGTCTGGTGCAAGACTATCAGTCGAAATAAATAATAAATATACTGTTTTCTTACCGAAAAATAATGCTGAATATTATTTTTATAATAAAAAAAAGTTCCTTGAATTAGAAGATGGTATTAAAAGAAAAGTTTTAACATTACAATGTATTGGAGAAAATAATCAAGTTGTATTATTAGAAAATTGGCCTGAGCCTATACACACAATATTCAATAAATGAATAAATTACATTTGAAAAATTCATTTTGTTATGATTTTTTATCAAAAAATTCTTATACCTATATACATTGTAAATATAATTATTTATAATTCTGATTCATTTTCCCATGTATCATGTTCAGAATCAAAACCTAACCATCTTACGAGTACTTTATTTTTACGTTTTTTCAAAATTTTTTCGACAAGATATATATCTGGATAGCGTACTGGACTCAGTTCTTCTTGATAAAAACATCCTTTAACATTGTTATCTTGATAGTCAGCAAGCTTGTAAGTTATCGGTATTGTATTCAAAACTTTTGTGATTGTAAAAACTTCAAGTGTCCAATTGGGAGCATAGCCTTTTTCGAAAATTTTTTTATATGTACTTATTCGCACTTTATCACCAATTTTAAATTTTTTTTTCAACTTTGATGTGACACAAAACATTGAATTTTGATTATGATATATTCCTTTCAATATATCCTTTTCATTGTTTTTAGTGACATTTTTTAGTTTCATTTTTATAGTTCTGTGCTTTGTATTATTATAATTTCTGATCAATTCAGGAAGTATATTCAACCATTTATAACTTGGAAAGTAAATCTTTCCCACATTTGATTTTTCAGGGTTCTATTAAACCTTTCGACTATACTTGCTTTTAAAGTACTATATGTCGAGTACATATTTATATTATATGCTTTTATAAGATTCTCAAATTCACTGTTGTAAAATTCTTTTCCTTGATCGACATGTAAATGTTTTTTTGGATATCGACCTTTCAGGAAAACAGATTTCATTGCTGCGGTAACATCTTTTGCACTTTTTGTCTTGAGTGGTACAGCAAATGCATATTTGAAAAAATCATCAATTATTGTTAGTAGAAACTCGTAATTTTCGTTTACGGAAGCATATGCACTCATGTCGACAAAATCACATTGCCATGTTTCATCAAAAGTTCTAATATCAACATGTCGACGTTGATAATATCTGCGAGCAGGCTTATGTAACTCATGTGCCACAACACTTCTCAAATAGTTATTGTCTTCTTTTTGATTTTTTTTTTCTGTTGTTTTATTCATTTTATTTTTGATTTTTTAAGCGTACTCCCAAAGTTTCTGTCAAATACACTTGCAACTTCTGTACTCAATTCATCTAATTCATGACGTGATTTTTCAACACTTTTTTGCAATGTGTCCACTTTGATTGTCAGTTCACTAATGACTTCAGTATTATATTTTTGACTATCTCCGTACATTATTCTAAGAAGATTATTAGTTTCATTTTTAATCATAGTCAGTGCAACTTTTTTTGAGACAGCATCATTCATGTTTTGGGCATCGGCAATGTGAGATAATTTTTTTTCTGCAATGTCATAATTTCCGTCTTCTGTAAATTTAAAACCTTCTCCAGGTGGTCCTCTCATTGCTTCGCCATCACTTTTTCCTCCGATAGAATATTCTTGTTTATTTGATAATTGACGTCCGAATATATCAACACTAGACATTATTCTACTCCAATGTCCACTTAATGACTGTGCATTGAAGACTAAATGAGCACATATATTAACAAATAATACCAGCTTCTCTTAACTATTATTGCCAGCTTTTTCTGAAGCTACAAGTCATTGAAGACGATTGACAAGCTCATTGGGATAATCCCAATATATATAATTTGTATTATTTATTTTCTTATTTTTTTGTAGTGTTTTGTATTTTGGTAATACAAGTGCTGAACCTTTTTTGCTCTCTACTTTTTGTTTTCTCAAAGACTTGACAAACAGTGAAATATAATTTTTATATCTTTGTGTCCTGTTTGTCAGAAATGCACCATCAGGTTTGAAATTTTTACGATGTGCATTTGTTAATTTTATAATTTCAATAAAAATTTCTCGATCAACTTTCCGAATAATAGATGCATTAGGTGATTGTTGAAATAATAACTCCAAGAGACTTTGAGTAGCCGGATAAATTTTATCTGCCACATAAAAATGATGATTTTTTATTTCAATTATTGAATTACCAAACGATAATTTATTGTTTTTCAATTTTTGAATGGTGTACATTGTATTTTGAGTCTTATCATGTGAATTTACTGATTTTTGCTTTTCAAGGTGCTTCTTCATCATCCAAATTTTTTTTTTTTTCTCTGTTATATCGTCGTCTGTGTCATCATTATCAGCATCACTGATATTATTCTTATGAAAAGTTAACGGATCAATATCAATTTTTTCATCATTATTTGTCAATATTGATTTTTCTTCTTCTCCTCCTGTGTCGTATTCTTCTTCTGCCGTGTATTCTTCATCTTTTCTTTGAGCATTATTTTTTTTTATTGCTTGATTTTCACTGGAGTTTGTTGTTGATTTTTCAGTTATAGGTCCTAACACCTCACTTGTTATTCTCTCATTTTCAACTCGACCATATTTAATTAATTTATGTTTACGTCGTATAGAGTCACTTGCTTTTTCAATTTCATGCAATAGTGATTTTTCAGCATGTAAGTTTGTATGCTTCATGATAGATAATGATGCTGTTGACAGTTCACAGTACACAATCCTACTGTCTTTTAACTTGAAATTTTTACTATACATCGTATAATATTACTCTAAATTATCTGATGATATTTTTAGATAGTAGATGTTCCAGTGGTGGTAGCAGAGGGAGAAACTTTATTCTCAGCAGAATCGTTTGTAATGTTTATATAACAATCGAAACCTCTCCTGTATCGGCAATTATTAATGTCACTATCTTTGTCAATCACAAGGAATCCATATTTATCTTTATTTCAATATGTCGAGCATATATTGCGGAATTTCACAAATTCCATGTCAGTATTTACATGATCATTGTACATATGCTTCAAATTTCTTTCATCTCGACGGAAAAGTACAAAAAAATTGGCATTATCTCGCACCAAATGTTTGGGTATGTGAGCATAGGTCTGAGATAAATAAAAACTATCAACTACTTGATGTCTACGCATGCAAAAAAATGCTCGAACATTATCTTGTTTTTCTGTAGATATATCATCGAGAATCATCAGTGAATTTGGTCTAGCTTTTTCAGGTTGAATAACTTTTTCATGTTCATTGAATGAAAAATAACCAATTTCTTCAACATTATTAATAATTTTTTCAAGAAATTCGTACTTTGGTTGATTGAGCGATTTGGAATACACATAAACATTCTCAAATCTCAATCCATTCGGGTGAATTATTATTGCAGAAAGAGCGTTTGTTTTGCCAGAATTTGAAGGTCCAAAAAATACACCTCTCACACTATTTGGTAATAAACTTTCATGTATTTTTTCGCATGGTTTTTTCGGAGCAGTTTTTTGCACAATTTGATCAAAATTGATGACTGGCAACTTTAATGATTGTTCGTGAAACTCCATGTTTCTTTTTATAACTGAACAAGCTGCTAGCTTAATTTGTACTAACGTAAAAACATATAAATACTTAGGATTTTATTGAATAAAGTTGAATTGATAATCTTGGCTTAACAAAAAAATTAAAAACAGCATTAAAATACATGATTTCATCTTCGTTCACTGCTTCAAGTCTAAATAATTACTTTGTCAACTCGGTTTTCTCAATAAATTCTGTTCAAGATAATTCTGTATCAAAAAGTTCATCAGGTGTTAATTTTCAGCAGCAACGCTGGTCTTCTTACTCAATTAAATCACCAAATAATAATTTTAAATTCAAACACATAACTGAATCTTCAATAAAAAATATATTGAACAATCTTAAGTCAAATGCCCTGATGGCATTTCAATGAATCACATACGAGCATTTGGTAAATATTTAATTCCATATATTACGTACATCTTTAACTTTTCTTTAAGATCTTCTCAATTTCCAGCACAATGGATAATCACAGAAGTTCGTCCTTTAGCAAAAGTGAAAAATCCAACACAAAACAAGGACATTAGACCAATTGCAAATTTACCATTACTTTCAAAAGTACTTGAAAAAAGTGTTCACCATCAACTAACTGAAAGCTTACTTAAACTAAATCTTCTTGATAAATTTCAATGTGGTTTTAAAAAAAACCATGGAACAATGACAGCTGTTACTTATTTTCTGGATCAAGTTAGACAAGGTATTGAAGAAGACAAATTTACTATTGCAATTTTTTTTGATTTTTCAAAAGCATTTGACTCAGTTGGGCATAAAATTCTTTGTGATGGTTTGATTCATTATGGCTACAACTCAGACATTGTCAGCTGATTTAAGTCATACTTATACAACAGGCAACAATTTGTATCACTTCATGGTCAACAATCATCTCAATTAACAACTAAAATAGGAGTACCTCAGGGTAGTGTTTTAGATCCATTATTATATTCTGTCTATGTTAATGACATTGCATCAGCTATTAAGTACTGTCACCACTTGCTGTATGCCGATGACCTCGTGATATTTATCTTATCAACAAAAGAAGAATTATTTTCAACAATTGAAAAATTAAATGATGACTTAGCTTCAATTTACAAATGGACTTTAGCAAAACACTTTAAATCAAATACAGATGAAACACAAGGTTTGATAGTTGGTAAATAATCAATGGTTAAAAAGGTAAATTCAACAATAAAAAACTTGAATTTCAACATTGTATTAAACAATGTAAAAATTACATTTAGCTCAAAAATTAAATACCTTGGTGTCATAATTGATGAGTACTTGCACTGGAATTATCATGTATCATTGATATGTTCACAAGAGTACTCTTCGAAGATTGATCAATAATGGTGACCTATTATCTGAGGATGTACGTAGAAAAATGGTTGGCTCTTTCATTTTGCCTATCTTTGATTACTCATCAATTGCCTTAAGTGACATAACTCATCAACAAAACCAACGATTACAAAGATCATTTAATGCTTCAGTCCGATTTGTACTTAAATAAAATAAATCTGATCACGTTTCCAAATCAAGACTGGGACTAGGTTGGTTGTCAATTAGTAGCTGAAGAACCTACTTAATTAATATTCTTATTTTCCAATCATCAAATTCTTCATGCAACTCATTAACGAATGACCTATTTAAATTAAAAGAAAAGACGAGTAACAAGTATTTAAGAAGCACTGATTGTAACTTTACTTTAAATGTTAAATTTTCCAAATCAAGGCAGTTTGTAAATTCATTACAGGTGATGGGATCCAAAAGTTGGAACTTGTTGCCCACTAAAATTACAACTTCATCTTCAATTGAACAGTTTCAATCATTATTGTTTAAACATTTACATGCAGTCGAGTCTGGGGAGATTATGTACCTGTGATTGGTTTTCTATTCATGGGATTATATAAAATTTGAATAAAAATTATCAATAAATAAATAAATAAATAAATAGAAAATAAACAAATAAAAATGAATAAAATGAGAAAAACTATTAATTGTAATCTTTTTGTATATATCTGGGTTCTGGAAGGCACTTGCCTAGAACAATATTTGATAAATAAATGAATAAATAAAGTTAGTTCCTCAAACACAATGATTGAGCATCAACGTGCGGATAAAAAAAAAAAAGATAAAAAAAAAAAAGGAAGGGGTCTGTTAAACAGTATCATCAATAGCCTGCCATTTAAACTACACGTTCCACAGTATAATTATTGTGGTCCGGGTACAACGCTCGATAAAAGATTAGCTCGTGGTGATCGCGGTGTTAATCCATTGGATGAACATTGTCGTGAATAATAAAAAAGATAAAATCATCACAAAACGAAAAAATAAAAAGATTTCAACAAGTCTCAACAGGATTATAGATATATCAAAACAATCTATAAAGCCTGGAATCACTGATCCAATAAAGACAGTTCTGGAAAGTGCACGTGTTGCTGTCAAAAAAATTGGTGGAAAAGAAAAAATTCGTTTACCACTAATTTTACCTCTTCCATTGAATAAAGAAAATAACAGTGATGGTAGTATACTACCATTTTTAATACCACTATTTGCTGGATTAAGTGCATCTGGTGCTATGACGGGTTGTGCAGCAACAATTTCAAAGACAATAAATGTTGTACATACAGCAAAAAAATTACTACGAGAAAATCAACGTCATAATAAGAAAATGGAATCAATTGTATTGGGCGAGGGATTATTTTTATCTCCTTACAAAAGAAGACTAGGTCTCTTTTCAAATCCCACAAAAAAAGTAAATAAGAAAAAAAACTTGTAATGCTACCACATCGAGCTCTCACAAATATTGATATCATCAAATACGCCAAAGCTTTTAAAATTCCTTATTTCCGAGGAGTTTTTATGAGAAATGGTTTACCAATAACTGGTCCTCGTAAAAATAAGTCAGCAATTGTAAATCTTGATGATAAAGATGGTGCTAGTACACATTGGGTTGCTTACAAAAAACGTTTCAATGATGTCATTTATTTTGATAGCTTTGGTGATTTGAAGCCTCCACAAGAGCTGACTAATTATCTCGGTGTTGGTAGCATTAAATATAATGATGAAAAATATCAAAATTATAATACAATTGTTTGTGGTCATCTATGCAAACATACTATTCCTATATTTATAACAATATGTAAAAGAATAAAAAAATAAATAAATTAAATAATGAACATGAAAAAAAAAATTGTTGTATATATTATTTTCTCCTTATATATCACTGAAAATCGAAAATTATTATTAAAATAAATAAACCAATAATGTATGTTAAAAATTTTTTTTTCATTTATTTATTTTTATTTTGACATAATGTACAATCTTTTATCATGGGTGATGGCCCATCAAATTCGTCCGATTGTTCGTCTTAATGATGATAATGTTCAATGCAGCGTTTATATTGAAGAAAATCTTTTTTTGTTTTAAATTTTTCTGGCAATTTGTCCCATACAGCATTAATTGAGTTTGGTGTAAGCAGAAAAATATATCTCTCTAGTAAATTTGCAATATCTTCTGTTGTCATTTTTTCCAGACTCTCAAGATGACAAAATAGCTGAATCGATTCTTTCAATGATGAAACTGATCCCCAGGTAGTTCGGAACCATGCTCTCAATTTTTGCACATTATCCAATGCACAAGTAAAAGTCCATAAATTGAGATAATAACTCAGATTGAGGTGAACATAGTTTTTTTGACATACCTTAGTTGGTAGTTTACCATGCGCTGGACAATCCATATCAATCGAATCGATAATAGTTTTATCGTCTTTTAAAATATTGCTGAGCCATTTTTTTTCTCATGACCTTTTACATGTACGTAAATTGATGACTCAAGCCTGTCATTTATAATTTTTTCATGTTCATTATAATCAACATCTCCTGAGTTCCATAACAGTCCATGATGATTGTTCGTTAACCAATTATTTGTGCGTTTGCAAGCAGATGACAATGTACCCATAGCACATGGGGGCTTAAATACTACCGACTTGATATCATCTACTTGATTTAAATTTGCTATTGCCAATTCTTCAACAATAAAACTTTGATCAGCATCATAAAATCCTTGAACATCAACAATACATTCAACCATCATGACTGAAATCTTATTCAAGACTGAATTTTTTTCTTTGGTACTCATATACAAAAAAGTAAAGACGCGCGCACTTTGGTATCAAATTTCTAATTTCGTTTATAAAATAGTTTAAAAAAAATTAAACGTCAGCATTTTCTACTTCAAATTCTATGAAATATAAACAATATAACTCGCGCAACTTAGTATCAGATTTCCATTTTTTTTGTTTATAAAATAATTCACAAAATAAAACGTCAGCACTTTAAATCAAACAAAAGATGTGCTTACTTGCATTTTTTTATATATTATAACTATTATTTATGATAAATATATATATTTTTATTTATGATTATTCGGGGTCATAGCCCCAAGGTAAGGTACCAGTTCTACCATTCTGATCAAGAGCTCGTTTGTCATCAGCCCAGCTGAGTGCAACTTTACTCTGTGCAATAGTACGTACTTGGTGATCCTTACTTCGTATTAAATGTTGATTTTTTTTTAATATTTAATGATCGAAAAGACATGCCATATAATTATCAAAATTCATGTCTTTTAGAACTGAAAATTTTACTCCTTTTGCTTTTTTGTAAGTTTTATCATCATCAATGTTCATGACTTTATAACTATACAATTTGGCTCTTAAACCAGCAAATTCAGTCATAATTTTACCACTATTTTTGTCTTTCATAAGACCAATAACTTTTTTGTTGACTCTTGGCATGTTATAAATATTATTTGGTGGATAATCTGATGTGTCAAATTTTCTTTCATTTTCTCATAAATATCAGGCACTTCAAACCATAAAATTGATGAATCAGTATCCATATACAGTGCTTTGGCCTCGTCATCTTCGAATTTTTTTTAAATATAATTGCAGTAAAAATCATAAATCCAAATTTTTGATAGATCTAATATTGTAAACCCTGAATAAATTGGTTTATTAAAAATTATTTTAACTCTTGACATTTCAATTATTGCAATGTCATCTTTGTAAATTGAACAACTGTGAAAATTTGGTTTCGCTATCAGTGATTTTGCTCCATAGCGACCTTCCCATTTTGTCACCAACTTCACATCTTTTCCCTTTCTCACATTTTGCATTGCTTTTCCATATACACTGTTGTTCATTAATTTGAAAAAATTTTTACCAAAATCAGTAGTTGCTTGCTGACGCATACCAGTATTAAGATCTATATATTTTTTCAGCCATGAGATTTGTTTCAATTTTAATACTCGATGAATTTTATTTAACTTCATGCCACGACCCAAATATAGTTTTAAATTTCTATAGCGTATCACATAATTTTTCTTGTCATGAAGCGTTGTCATTAATTTTCATTGTTTCGAATCTGGTGCTGTAAAATGTTCTGGACATATTGGTCAATCTTTGTGATAATGATGCAAATTTTTCGGATATTCTAAATCAACCTCTAAGATATATCCAATTTCAGCTTTATCAGATAATTTTGTTACATCGATATTTAAATTATCATCCCATTGGAAACCTCCATAAGGCAGATATTGACTCATGCCTGCACTATATAAATTATTTACACCAAAATACATGATGTATGATTCTTCTTCGTTTGGATTATATTTATTACCCATATATCGGTTGTTTGCTTTTGCGTGACGGTTCATGCATTGTGCAACACCACCTCGAATTCCTTTCTCAATGAAAAGATGCATTGCTGGATCCGTCAAAAGTTCAAGTTCCACACCTGTATTCTTTAACATTGCATCAAATGCTAGACCTGGTGCAGTAAAATAATGAAGTGCATCTAGACTGTATGTTGATAAACAGCTCAAACGAAAATTTTCAAAAATATCTGCCAATAGAAGCACATCAGTTTTCAAATATAAATCAGAATATTCACCTAATGTAATTATTTGAAATTTTTCTCAAATATTTTTGGCATGTTCGTAGTCTGCATTATATATATGAGAATTATTTAATTTTGAGAAAAATTCTTTTTTTGGTGGAAGAGTTGTTGCAGCTAATTTTTCCCATGAGTCAATATATTCGTATGGAAATACACCTTTTCTACACAATAATTCGAAGTACTCACTATTGCATTCACTACGTGTTATAATTTTTTGGTCATTACTCATATCAGATGAAAGTTTATCAATACTGCTTGGCATAAATCTGAATGAGTCAATGAATCACAGTTTTACAACAGTTTCATCCACTTTTTCTGTAAATGAAATATATTTTTCTTTGTTTATTGGTAGTATGTGTATTTGACTCTCGAATGTCTCGCGAAGTCCTTCTATTAAAAAATGTGAGTCATAAACTGATAAATTGTGCATGACTACAGGTATAGTGTGAGACTTTGTATAATTAATATTACACCTGGCATGAGCTGGGCCAGGTACTATATTTGAGATAATATCATTGATCTGACGGGCTAAACTTTCCAATTCTTTGATGAACCAGTCAATACAGTTCTCACCACGATTCATTCTGTAGTATGATAATGAGTTATCAAAACTACACTTTACGTAGTATGCAGCATATGTGATGTAAAATGATTTAGACAAAAAACAAAAATGATCTTTATTTTCTATATTCAAAACTACTCTTTTTTTTTGATGTCATCAGGCATTTCAACAAACGTAAAAGCACCACCACGCAATGGTTGATATTTGCATACAGTGAAGATAATGCTCTGAATTTTTTTCAAGCTCCAACCAGAAATACCAAGATTAAATTCCTCTATTTTCTTCAATATAGGATCATAAAAATATTCATCGAACCACTCATCAAGGTCTGTTGTTGGAAGTATAACAGCATTTTTTGTAATTAAAGATTTTATTTCTCTCACTTCTGTACCATCTTTCAAAACCTCATATTCACAATGTTAACATGAATTGATCTTCAGATTAATTTTTTTTTTCAAAAAAGTTTTTAGTGTTTTGATGACAACAGTTTTAGAATCTCTTGAAAAATCTTCAATTCTTATATGATAAAGGTTTGTTACACTTCCGGTTATAATATTGCCTTTAAAAATATTCACTATGTCATTCCATTTCACTCTGTCATGCAATGTCGGTTCATCATGATAAGTACTCATACCAGCACCATGATGTAAAGTTTTTTTTCTTTTTACTTGTAACTTTTCAACTATAGTTGTAAGTCTAACTACCACTAATTGTATTCTTTTTTTTACACCCACTGAAGCAGCTAAATTTTTCAAAAATTTGTTCAATAATATTACATTTGCACTACCCCATTTGATCCATCGATCAATTTTCTCAATAGTATTTGCAGATGAATAACCCGCACTCAAAATGTTAACAAGCTTCTCACACCTTTCGATAGAATACATATTGAATATATATTTTTTTTAATAATCAGAAGGAAGTAGTTGTCGCGAGATCAACTGACTACTGACTAATGAAAGATGAATCATTTACCGTGCAATCAACATAAAATATATTTCATGGATAAAAAGAACAGTACATTTGTCTTGAAAAAAAAAATGAAAAAGTGCAAAGTATGCAAAAAATAAAAAGCGATGCATGATTAAGACAATGAATCTACAATGACCGCGCGTGCTTGCCGGACGTCATGGATCATGTTTCGATGCCCCGTTCAAATCATTGTCTTCACGTTGGACGTGATTTATATTATTTTAGAAAAATAAAAAATATAGTTGACTTTACTTTTTTAATGACTCTTTATTTTTTTATCTTTCAATACATTCTACGAGAATCATTTTTTTGTAATTTTATGTTGAATTGATATTCAAGTTAAAAAACTGAATGATGACGTCAGCTTACAGTCTGATGTTAGTATTGAAAATTAAATCAATAATAATAAAAAATTATGATTTCAAGTGAATTTATTGCTGACAAGAAAAATTTTCAGGGGTCGATCAATAATAGAGAATATTTTTGGAAAATTTCCAAAATTTTTTTTGAAATTTCTGAGAAAATTTTATTACATATTTGGTTGACTCCCGAAACTTGGTCTGTTGGGAATAAAATATTAATTTATAATCTTATTTTATTTATTCAAGAGATAATAGTGAAATGAAATAAGAGAATTATTTTATTTTGGTTATTGGAATGAGACTGTGTGAGTGTATGGCGTGAGCATATGATATCATTGCATGAAGTAACTGATTTTATGTTCCGAGAATTTGAGTATAAGGCGGAAATAATAAAATAACATTAGGACCGTTAAATATTGTGAGTCGATATCTATATTTTGTGTGATTAATTAGTTAGTCTGTTCTGGACCTTTGTCTGAAACACATAGCATTGACTTTGCCACCCTATACGTAGTTTTTTTTATATTAAAGAAATAATTAAATAAAAGTCTACGTTTTCAAACATTATTTATAAACCTTAATAATTTAATTAATTAATATTTAATATTTATTCTGAATTTACATGCTGAAATTCTAACAGGTTATGGGCCCAGGCTACGTGCCTTGGTTTACACTACCCCGTGTTTTAAAAATAGAATAAAATGAAAATAATTTTTTTTTTGGTGAATAAATATTTCAGTGAATAGTTTATATATACGAAAAACCTTTAAAAATGAAACTCATTTTTTTATATAAATATAATTTTTTTTTTTGTTGGTGACAAAGACACATAATTAAATAATGGATAATTATTCTGGTAACGTTATAGATATATAAGACTATAAGTCCAGTCCAGTCAGTGGAGGACAGCTTTACGAATTTTATTTTTACGTATTTGCATTAAAATTTTTTTTTGTCTAAAATTTTTTTCTTCTTCTCTTGAAATTAAAATTTAATAAATTCAAGTTTGAACAAAAAAAAAAAAAGAGGGCTGATAAATTTAATTAATAAAATATAGTTAAAGTTAAAAATGGATTCAATAAATAAAAAAATTAAACCATTTAATGGGGAAAATTATCCAATATGGAAATTGCGTATCCGAGATTTGTTAGCTAAAGAAAAATTGTTAACAATAATTGATGATGAAATACCAGAGAACCCAGATTACAGATGAATTAGAGAAGATACAAAAGCAAAAATAATCATTCGTTCTTATTTAAATGATGCACATGCTTTATTAATTAAAGAAGATGATAGAAGTAAAAATATTTTTAAAGAATTATATAATGTTTGAAGGTGAAAGTCCATTAAGACAAATGTATTTGAGAAAAAAATTAATGTCATTAAAAATAAAAGCTAATACAAATCTTACAGAACACTTCATGTTATTTGATAGCATTGTAACTGAAGTAGTTAATACAGGTGTAGTTATGAGTGACACAGAAAAAATTCTTTACTTATTCAAATCATTGCCAAGTATATACGAACCAATAAGACTCTCAATTGATAATTTAAAAGAAACAAAAATAACTTTATATTTAATTAAAACAAAATTATTAGAATATGAAATGAGATTAACCAGTGAATCACGTGACACAAGTAACAAAGTTCTTAACGTGCAAATTGATAAAAATAATTTTAACAATAATAAAAAAAATTTTAAAAACAAATTTAACTCAAAGTATCAAAATAAAAATTTTAATAATAAATTTAATAACTTCAATAGATCAAATAACTCAAAGAAATGTTATCACTGTGGGAAATTAAATCATGTCAGAAAAGATTGTTTTTATTTTAAAAGGCAAAATAATTTTAACAACAATTTTAATAATTATCGAAATAACAATAATTTCAATAAAAATAATAATCGTCATCATTTTAATTACAATAAAAATAATAATAATAATAGGAATGATGATAGCGAAAATGATGATGATAAATATGCAAATGACGCTGAAGCTGGCAGCCAACTTAGCGGCCAAGTCAGGGCCGGCTGAGGTTCCGGGGCCCAAGACTAAATAAATGATAAAAAAAGGTTGAATTATAGATTGAGCTTAATGAGAAGATAACTATCAGATGAAAGCATAAATTACACCACCTAACTCGAGTTCCTACACTTCCCAGTCGCGGTTTTTCGCGGTTTTTTATAATTCTTTATATTTTTTTTCCCCGTTTAATTTTTTTTCACCTACAACGCGTCACTATTTCCTTCTTTTTATGACGAATTACATTTAAACAAAATTATATTTAACTACCCTCGAAAATTGAAACCTCTCGCAAACGTCAAACGACCCCCCAGCCATGGTTTTTTGTGGTTTTATTATATTTTTTTATATTTTTTTTTCCGTTCAATTTTTTTTCAAAATATCAAATGTAAGACCAGATGATGATTTATGTGAGGCATGCATTAATGGTAAACAAGCTAGATTGCCCTTTAATAAAACTAAAAATAAAGCACATATAAAACGTCCGTTATTTATTATTCATTCGGATGTAGTTGGATGGGTAAATCCAATAACAATTGACGGTAAAAGTTTTTTTATTATTTTTGTAGATGAATATACTCATTATTGTGTAACTTATTTAATGAAAAATAAATCAGATGCCTTCAGCATGTTCAAAGATTTCGTTTTAAAGAGTGAAAGTCATTTCAATTTAAAGGTTGCTAATTTATATTGTGATAATGGTCGCGAATATTTATCAAATGAAATGAAAAATTTTTGTGTTGAAAAGGGCCTATCATAAAACTGTCGGGTATACACCATCATTAAATGGTTTATCTGAACGCATGATACGTACAATAACTGAAAAGGCACGCGCGATGTTATCAGGTGCAAAACTAGATCTTACTTTTTGGGTCGAGGCAGTATTAACCGCGACTAGATTAATTAATATGACGCCTACTGAAACATTAAAACAAAATAAAACCCCTTTTGAAATGTGGTATGATAAAAAGCCTTGCTTAAAATATTTACGAGTATTCGGATCAACAATGTACATTCATAAAAAAATAAGAAAAACAAAATTTGATAAGAAATCATTCAAAGGCATTATAGTTGGTTATGCACCAAATAGTTACAAAACCTGGAACGTTGAAACAGGTGAATTTAATATAGTTAGAGATGTAATTGCAGATGAGATAAATTTTGAAAAGACTAGACCGCTAGTTGATTGTAATGAACCAGGCAAATTAAACACTGGATGTGAATCTCATAAAATAAGTAATGATAAACTTATGGAGTCACCGACGGGTGACTCGCAATTACATGAACCATCACTGACGCGTGAGGTTGATAAAAATGATGATAATAATAAAATGTTGACAGAAACTATAGATAATGGAACTATAGATGATATTGTTGATAAAAATAATAAAAAGAGTATTGGTAGAAATTTATATGAAATAAATGATAATGAATGTGTTGATAATGATAATAATAAATTGAATACCAAGAAAATAAAGTTAACAGATAATAAAGATGTCGGTACAAAAGAAAATAATTTAAGAAGAAGTAGTCGTATTAAAAATAATGAAAGGGTTAATTATAATGAAAATGACATGCCGGAATTCTTAATTTATGCACAATCGGCCGTATGTCAAATAGGAGAAAATTATCAAGAAATAATAAATAGAAAAGATAGACATAAATGGGAAGAGGCAATGAGTGATGAATTAAAATCCTTGGAAAATGAATAATACGTGGTTCCTGGTTGATAGACCAAAAGATAAAAATATTGTTGATTGTAAGTGGGTTTATAATATTAAAAATGATGAATTTGGCAACCCTTATAAATATAAAGCCTGTCTCGTAGCAAGAGGTTTTAGCCAAGAATATTTGACAGATTATAATGAGACATTTGCCCCTGTAGCTATGATTACAAGTTTTAGATTCATTTTAGCTTTTGCAATTCAGAACAATTTATTAGTCCATCATATAGACGTACAAACTGCATTTTTAAACGGTAAGTTGAAAGAAGACATTTATATGAAAATACCGGATGGGATAAAATCAAATGATAATCAAATTTGTAAATTAAATAAAGCATCATATGGTTTGAAGCAAGCAGCTAGATGTTGGTTTGAAATTCTAGAACAAACACTTAAAGAAAAGGGATTTAAAAATTCAGCTGTTGATCGTTATATATATATCTTAGACAGGGGGAATATTACTGAAAATATTTATATAGTTTCATATGTAGATGACCTGGTAATTGTAACAGCACGTTATGAGTCAATGAATAATATTAAAAATTATTTAAAGAATAAATTTCAAATGGTAGATTTAAATGAAATAAAATTATTTATAGGTATACGGATTATAAGAACTGACAATGAAATAATATTAGATCAAAGTGCATACATTAAATCAATATTAAATAAATTTGAAATGACTGATTGTCAACCCATAAGCACTCCCCTTGAAACAAAAGTAGATCATTTAGCCTTGA
>MKYW01000186.1:19947-36146 GCA_015776835.1 Aphidius ervi | reverse complement strand
AATCATTTGTTTATTTCTTTGAGACCAAAATTTTTGACGATCGTATTGTATTTTATTTTCACTGGATGATCACGTGAATATAAATATTTTATCTCGTTTGAAAAACGTGGGCTTCTAAATTCACGTGATCGTCCAGTGAAAATATTTAAATTTAACGTGAATTAAACAGGATTCTAACTGAAGTCCTAAATTCAAGCATCTTTCACGTGATTTCAAAGTTATTATAATTTAACATCTCAAGAAAAAAAACTCTGACATCTCAGAAAAAAAACTTTGAAATCACGTGAAAGGCTTTTAACGCTTTTTTCACTTGAACATCACGTGAAAATGAATAAAAAAACAAGTTTTTTTATTCGTGTTGACTATAGAGTCCAGTAAAACTTGATATCACGTAAAAATAACAATTTTTTTTGTCTCAGTGTAAAAATTTATTGGGTTGTTTGATGTATTTAATGGTGTGTACAAGACCTGATTTAAGTATATCAGTTAATATTTTAAGTCGGTATTTAAATAAAAATAACAAAACATTGTGGAATTGTTTAAAACGAATTTTGAGATATTTAAAGGGAACTATTCATATAAAATTAACATATACACGTAATGATAATTATACAGATATATCAACTGGTTATGTAGACTCTGACTGGGGTGGTGATACTCAAGATAGAAAAAGTACGACAGGGTTTATTTTTATATTATATAATATGTGCACTATATCATGGAAGTCGCGTAAGCAAGTAACCGTAGCCACATCAGCAACTGAGGCTGAATATAGGGCTTTA
Source organism: Aphidius ervi (assembly GCA_015776835.1). Lineage (NCBI taxonomy): Eukaryota > Metazoa > Arthropoda > Insecta > Hymenoptera > Braconidae > Aphidius > Aphidius ervi. The sequence goes on along the minus strand of MKYW01000186.1, from coordinate 35,364 downwards.
TATGAAGCAACAAAAGAAGCTAAATGGTTGAAATCATTAGCAAGTACAATTAATATAATAGTTGATAAGCCTATAATATATGAAGATAACACAGGTTGCATAAGTATTGCAAATAATCCTGTAGATCATAAGCGAACAAAACATATAGATATTAAGTATCATTTTATAAGAGACCAGGTAGAAAATAATCAACTAATATTGAAATATATTCCTACAGGCAAACAATTGGCTGATAGTTTAACTAAACCATTGCCAGGACCTAGATTTGCTGAGCTGAGATTGGAATTTGGAATGCAACAATATTAATAATATTTTTCTTATGTATTGATAATTATTTTTTTTATATTAATAAATAATTAAGTTTAAGGTATGTGGTCTGATTCGGGTTTTTCTGGGTTTCCCCATTTCCTATGCAGTGAATGCTGGACCATTGTAATATTAGCCCCAGATCGTATAAGGAAGACTTGGTCAATGCTAAATAGAATTAATTTTTTTTAGTATAATGATGTTAAAATAATAATGATTGGATTTAAGTTATTTTTAATGTTTGATGCTATTTTATTTTATTTTATTTTTTTAATTTCACGATTATTTCTTGAGGGGGAATGTTGGAAATAGAATATTAATTTATAATCTTATTTTATTTATTCAAGAAATAATAGAGAAATGAAATAGGAGAATAATTTTATTTTGGTTATTGGAATGAGACTGTGTGAGTGTATGGCGTGAGCATATGATATCATTGCATGAAGTAACTGATTTTATGTTCTGAGAATTTAAGTATAAAGCGGAAATAATGAAATAACATTATGACCGTTAAATATTGTAAGTCGATATATATATTTTATGTGATTAATTAGTTAGTCTGTTCTGGACCTTTGTCTGAAACACATAGCATTGACTTTGCCACCTTATACGTAGTTTTTTTTATATTAAAGAGATAATCAAATAAAAGTCTACGTTTTCAAACATTATTTATAAACCTTAATAATTTATTTAATTAATATTTAATATTTATTCTGAATTTACATGCTGAAATTCTAGCATGGTCAAATCTACCATCTAACATAAAGTAGGAATCTTCATTAGCGACTGCGGTGAAAGTTCCATGTGTCAGCCAAAAATACAATAAAATTTTTTTTAATTTTAATTTTAATTTTTTCTAGTTACAGCAATATCGAATTTGAAAATATATATGTATGTAGGACATGAGACATGAGACTTGAGACTTGAGCTATGCCCCAGGACATGGGACATGACAAATCGCACGTGAAAATGACAAAATTTAATTTTTCCCGGTCAAGTCTGTATTACCGACACATGACAATTAGGAATTCACACCATCAAATGATATATGGGACATAAGATCTAAGACATAAGACATGAGGCATGGGATATGGGACATGAGACATGAGAAGTCACACGTTGAAATGACAAAATTTTTCCAAATCTGTATTACCGACGTATGACAATTGAGGATTTCACACCATCGAATGACAAATTTTTTGACCATCTCTGCATTATCAACAACTGGAAATTCAAATGACAAATTTCTTTACCATCTCTGTTTTACCGACCGAGTTGCAGTCCCCTCGCCGATCTACCTTTTTTCGACCTCCCTCTGATCTAGAACTCTATTATCTACACTACTGATAATATTGCTATTGGGATAAAAGAGAAAAGTTTTTAAAAATTAAAAAGTATTTCAAACACATTCTTGATTCAAAAAAAGTTATAACTTAATGTGGAAAGGTAGGGAAATTATTTAATAAAATAACTATTAAATAAAGTTTCTTGAAAACAAACACGATCGTATTGATGCAACTTTTATCGGTAAAAATGTTCGGTGTCATCAGTCTCATTCCTGCTGTTGATGGAAGAGTTATTCATGCTCTGATACTTGTTTCATTTACAAGTTGATAGATTTGACCAAGAAGTGGAGCAGAAAAGAGAATACGAGAAAACGTGTCATTAGTCTATAATTTTGCTGATATCACATGAAATCAAGTTTGCAAAAAGTCGAATATTATTTATGATAAGACATAAAAAGATCCCCGTCGAAATCGAAGTTACAGTGCCTAAATAAAAGATAGATAACTTTGCAGTAGCACAATGTAGAAAACTATATCGATGCTTAAGAATAAGTATTTCACAGATCATGAGTACTATTTAAACTTCGTAATATGCACGTCTTTGAGCTTTTTAACGTGCAGTCATTTACTTTTTGCAACAGCTGAAATGGTATTTTTCTAATATTTTCGATGAAACTAGTATCAATAAATAGACACAAACATTTAATGAAACGAAGTTCCAAGTTTATTTCCATCAGTGTTTATAAAGAAATAACTATATTCAATCTTGCAGCATAAGTCTCAAGACTGAGAAAAAAGAAAACATCGATTTTACAACTGCAAGAAAAGAAAATATTTACAATATAATAAAAACTCGGTCGTCAATAATATACTTAAAAAAGGAGGGACTATTCAACGAATTTGATCAGCCTATGATTTTATATAAAAATAAATTTATCATATTTCATTCATATAATTTCAATATGAAATAATGGAATTCAATGCAAGTTATTTGAATAGTTAAAAGGAATAAGTTGAACAAAATCATTGTTTTTTTTATAATTTGACTTTTTGAATTGAATAATGATTCATAGTGATTTTAGAAATTTTTTCAGACTCAGAGAGAGTTATTTCATAGTTCTTAAATTATTGAAGATTGTTTCTTGTATGACAAACTAGTACAATTTATAATTTTAACAAAAAAAAAAACAAAAGTTCAACACTTTTTTTGTGTAAAAACTTTATTTTTTATTTGTAAGGCTTATTTAATCATTTTATTCTATAATAACTGGTTCTATCGTAAAATGAACCATAAAAAAGAAGCCTGTCACATTTTCAGCTAGATCGGTCAGATCTAGAGGCCACGTGGAGCGGAATTTTTTTTTGGATTTAATTAACATAGGCAAACGGTGTTCATTGACTTGATATCTTAACTAATTTTTCCCACATCACCTGAACAATGCATAATACTATTAATAAATATAAATCAATTAAAAATTCCGATAGTTGTTGAACATTATTGTGAATAAGCACGGCTGTTATTCATCTGTACCATACTGATAACAGCCTACCAGGGTTGAAAAGTTTTAACTTTGTTTCAAAATAGAAAACTATATTTGATTTCTTTATACTCCTGATATAAAGAAAAATTTATTTATTATCTATTTCCAACCGTATATAAACCCATTGACCTCGGTAAGGACCGTCAAACACGCTAGACGGGATTCTTCAAATGAAAGAAAAAGATAATCTCTATTCGCTTTATTAGTACCTGCTTTAAAACTCATCAGATTCATCGGTAAAAATTTGCCAGCTGTTATGTAGAAAGGATAATTGCTCCGAATCATAATGAATTTCAAATCTTTTGCGACGAGTGGTGAAAATGCATACCAAGGACAACTATAAATTGCATCTTGTATTCTATCAGCTTGAGTCGATAATTTTTCACCCATATATGAGTATATATAAAGCTGAATAAAAACAAGTACCAGTCTCACGACCATTGCGGAAACAGTTTCACTATCGCCTTTATGCTGAGCTAAGAGAAGCATGACACCTAAAAACAAAACGAAAAAACAGAATAAGATTTCTCAAAATACTTCAATCATTTTTTTTTCTCATTTTGGAGTAGTTTTAACATGAACTCTACAATAAAGAGATCGAGCGTAACATGATGATAAGTGTGTTCGAGAGTTCGTCACTTTCTATTATGACCAGAGCCGGGAGGTTCGTCTGTTATTTCAGTTTGCCGTAAGCACCATGGCAACACGGTGAAATGTAGTTAAAAAAAAAGACGATCTGAACCTCGTACATGGAAAAAATGGCCTAAAAAAATGGCCTTATATTTTCGGCCTTTTTAAATGGCCTTATGTTTTTGGCCTCTTAGAAATGGTTCCAAAAAATGGCCTTATTTTTTTTGGCTTATTTAAAATTGCCTCTTAAAAATTGCCTTATTTTTTTGGCTTCTTGAAAATGGCCTCATGTTTTTGGTCTAAGAAATTATTTATTCAAATACATTCATTTTAGTTTGAAAATAGCTTCATGTTTTTGGCATGAGAAAATGGCTACATCATAAATTTTGTCTCGATGCTGTCAAATCAAAAATTAAAAAATTAATTATCTTCAGTATTATAATTCAAACACAAATAAATTAATCATATTTTCTTGTGAATAAAGACATAATAATTTTTTTAAAATCGCCTTATTTTTTCGGCTTCTTAAAAATGGCCTTCTGTTTTTGGCCTGTAAAAATGGCTACATCATAAATTTTGTATCAATCCTGTCAAATTTAAAATTAAAAAATTACTTATCTTCAGTATTATAGAAAGAAATAATAATTTACATAATAATTTTTTCTTTTTATTTGATGCAAAATACTGAAATACATGTTTCAAAAATGTATTTTCAATTTTACTTAATTTCACGTACTGATTTTAAAAAGTGATTAAATTCAATTCAAGCTGGTTTGTTTAAATTTATTATCTATTCAAATACTTATTTTTTTTTTTTTATAGTGAACTATTTTTATAAATCATTTGAAAAACACTTGCACATTAAATGCATACGTATATTTTCAATTGTCAGACTTTGTCGCCTATCACTGAGGATGTACTTCAAGATTGTTAAATAAATGTATTAAAATATATTTAGATAAATAATTTCTTAGACCAAAAACATGAGGCCATTTTTAAGAAGCCGAAAGAATAAGGCCATTTTTAAATGCCATTTTTAAGAGGCCAAAAACATAAGGCCATTTTTAAGAGGCCAAAAAAAATAAGGCCATTTTTTCCATGTACGAGGTTCAGATCGTCTTTTTTTTTAACTATATTGCCATTTTTGCCATATTGCCATATAACTATGTTGCCATGGTGCTTACGGCAAACTGAAATAACAGACGAACTTCCCGGCTCTGATTATGACACATCTATGCGCCAGAGCTCAAAATTGCAAAGAGTCACTTGCAAGGCACTAGGAAGCTCAATAGAAGCCATCTTCTTAATTTTGGAGCCAAACACATCGGTAATCTCGTAAGGAAAGCTACATATGTTGATTTCACTTTTGTGCCAATATTCGTTTTATTATGAATAGTTTGAGAGTATTTTCTTGAATTTTGAGTGGCACTCTTCATTTCTATTGAAATTTGATATGACCTCTTGTTTTTTTTTTTAAACTTTACACTTCTATTGCTCGAATCGAAAAAAAGATAGTAGTGATCCCCTAAACAAATTCGGACGTGTTGTGTGTCAATCCAAATGCCAAAAAAACATTTGTACGATTGTAAAGGGATCAGAGTTTTGACATGTCAAATTTATCCGTCTCATCTATTCCGTCTTATATGTTATAACTTTTTGAACAGTATACATGTTTTTCCCAATTAACCAGATACTTTGAAAACGATGGTTGTTATGACATGAAAATAATCGGTGATGTATTTAAAAAAGTTCTTACGCAACGTATCGTTGGGAAAGTTCGTAAGAATATTCGTTGTATTGTTGGTTGAAAATTTTTAATTGTTAAATTTTATTCTTTCAGGTTTTTGTTTAAACGAAAAAGCATTTCTGGTAGTTGAAAAACTGTTACAGTATTTTCCAAGAACAGATGTGAGCACTGTGATGCAAATGAGTGAGTGCATCAGGAAGAATTCTGCATTCACATGTGAATGTCAGAATTATAACAGACAATGATAGTGCACTTTTGATTGCGCCAATGATTCTGGAATGTCTTCCAACTCTTTATTTAGCATAACAAACTACTTGATGTGATCTGTATAGAAATTTATTAGAAATTTTAGTATCTTTATCACCATAGCTTTTTTAGACTATGTAACTTTAGCTTGCGGTTATCTGATATGCATGAGATACAAAAAGACGTAGAAGTTTATTTGTATGGAAAGTTTTTTGACACTCTTACCAAAATGCTTGTAAATATTCAGCTTTCAGAGCTGTTCGACGTTTTTCTAGGTATCTACACGGAGGGAAAACTCATTTTTATTTTATGTGAAAATACTTTCATAATTCAGGGAGTATCATGAGTCCCCATGACGTTAGACCATTCCTTTATTTTTTACGGGATACTTTATCAAATTTTAATAAAAACCAATGGAATTCAAAAAAAAAAAAACCCCGAACTATTAAGTGAATGGTGTTACGTCCTGGTAATACTGGAGCATCCCGTAATTTTAGAATGAGTCTTCCCTCCCTATGAGGAGCCATCTTTGAAAGCCGCAATCGGACAACAACACGTTACTTATACCTTCCAGCTCTGAACATCAATTGATTTTTAAGAGCTGGATAATAATTCAACTAAATATTTAACGGCACAACAGATAGGTGTAAAGATTACATTTGTATATATGAGTCCATTGGCACATGCAAGAACGACCCGTGGAAAAAAGTTGATGAATTTCTTTTAAAAGTTTTATCACGAGTCATCTGAGTCACAGCCACTAAAGGCAATCACGAATTATCAGTTATGGAAACCATCGTGGAACTAAATAGCGAACCTGAAAACATTACGACAAAATAGTCCACCGCGCGTAAATTCAGTGCTCTGTGCTTGTGACGTTCAGCCTGTGATAGAATTATTGCGCATTATTAAAATCGACCAGATAAAAAAAAATATTTAACTATTCAACCAACTGCGACATTTTTTTGATTTGGTTGAACATAGTCATTATTATAATAAATATTCAATTGTTTTCATTGAAGTTGTTTCGTTTGTCTTTCTTAACAAATATGTCAACAGTTACCGAGTTTATCCGAGTAAAAAAAAAAATTTGCAATTATTTTCATGTTCTAGCAATTTTTTTAATCCGATCAATATCGATATTTAAGGCGTAGTTTTATCAATTACTGCTTCATTCTGGTAGTTGAAAGTGACAAATCCGCAAAGACACTTATATTCGATACAAGAAAATAAAATAAAAATTTGGTTGGGATGCAAAATTTCGTACATAGTTCGATCTAGTAAATGCAACCTCTAATGAAGCTACTTGTAAATATTGATTTCGACAACGTCAAAAACAAACGAAAATCGAAACATAACCAAAACAGTTTATTATAGAACCCGAGACAAAAGCGTCATCTTACTTTAACTGAATAATTTTGTAAAATACGAAAGGTTATTCATAGTCGAAATCATGGTGTCGAAATTTTCAAAACAAGCATAGATCACGCGAAGTCACGAGTAGATATAATTTAACTCGATTTAGTTTTTCAAATCATTGATTATTCTTGACTACTCGAGAAAACAATTTTTTACGTGTTAATCGAACGGAACATTTGAAGACTTTGAGGCATGATATATTTTATAACGAGATTGGACAGATCTCGTGTTCTCAGTGACATATATTGATATGTCAGACTCCGTAGATGACGCTCGTCTATCACCTGTTAGAATACTTGGCACACACTCAAAGATGATTGATACCGCTAGTTGGTAGTGAAAACTACTATCTTGGTAGTGTCATCTCAAAGCTACTAGTCAATGATGACTAGTGAGATTTGCCATAAGCTGGAATAGTAGATACACACCCTGACTACGTTAGATCGCATGCCTCTACTTCGAGACTCTTACTTGAAAGCCGCATGAGCTGTGCGGGCAGACGGACCAGGAATAGTGGCAAACAGAAGTGGGGCTTATCAGTTCATGAAACTAGAGAGTGCTGTCTATCAATTGCCAATAGTTGGCCAGATTTTGAAGCTGGTTAATGGCTTTGTGACTGAAAAAAGTCAGTGAAGCTGGTTGACTCCTTGGTGGAGTTGGCTAGCTTCTCAGTGACGGTGACATGGTTCTTTAATGGAAACTAGTTGATGTATCTGGCTGGAGCTGACTATGATCTCATAGCATGATGCATGCTCTCGTGAGTGATGCACTTTGTTTCTATCCCATTATAGATATGAATCATTATCATTATTTTTCTAGCAGTAGTGTGGATAACCTTCTGTCAGGATTACCTATGTCTGGGTGGTTGGGTGAGTAAAGTGATGTGTCCTAAAGTTATGCGTAACTACGAATTGATCTTGCTTTTGACTACCTTGTGCAGTAGATAAGATTAAGTAACCCAGAAAAAATTTAGTAAAGTATCGAAGGGTATACAAATCATGATGTTTTCGATGACTCCAGACTTATGCGAGCTAGCTAATGAAAAGTTAATGATCTTGGTGATGACATTACGCTCTCACCTTACAAATTGCCCAACCTGTTGGTTGCCGTTATACACCAGTCGTCATCTTTATGTTTTCGTTGAACCTCGTCAACATCAATATTTAAAAAGTAGTTTTACTAAATATTATACGATGCTATCACCTCAAACTGTCAGAATCGAAAAGTCAAGTCTATGGACACACCTGATACCAATTCATCGACCTCAAAGATTACAATTCTACTTGCAAATAAAGTTTTGTTTTCGCAAAGAAGCCCAGCTAAGATTTTGCTACTATTTATTATTATAAGTGTGCAACATTCCCATGATAAGATAAAAGTCTCGAGGTGAGGTTTACGAAGCCAAGTCGGATCTTTGTCACTGCCACTTGACATAAATGGGCCTTCATAACTGTAATGATACTTTTCATTCTCAAAACATGAGTTATTTTTTGATACAAGGATAGGTAGAAAAATGTCAGAACCTCAAAAGCACAATAAGAGTAATGCAGTTTTATGGACTCTTACATTCTTTCCACTACACTTGTGTCAAAATATACTACTTTATCATAAAAGATAAAACAAGAATTCTTTCATCCAATGAAGGTTGAATTTCTAGGCTTGCAAGATCACATAAAAGACCAAATACCATCCTTTTCTCGAGACGTACGTTTTCTGGTTTTCAGCATTGCTCAACATATATCTATATTGTTTTATTGTCGAGTGAAGAGCGTTCTAAGTCACAACCTATCGAAGTCGTTGGAGGATTTTTAAAAGATCTCATGAAGACAAAAATTTTTTTACTTGGCCGATAAGCGTCAACTATTTTATCAATACGTCAAGTTATTAACTGTTTGTCTCTGCGTGTAGGAGTTGCACAAACCCACGACATCAATTACTCTTTACTGATAATGACAACCGTCGCTTATCAGCCAACCTCATGGTACTTATGAGTCCAGTATTGACTATCTTTTTTGAATAGATACTGTATTTTTTTTGTTCCAAAAAGTTTTTTACATCAAACGAACACTTTTTATTCGGAAAATTTTTCGATAATATCACTTTTTTTTTGACCCGATTTTATCTGTTGAAAGATTTGCCTCAAAAAATATTGCTTTAATTTGAAAATGATATTTCGAAAAGTTGCATCGTTTAAAAAGACAAACACGAAAAAAAAAATATTTTTTTTTTCAAAGTTCCGAATGGCGGAGTTAGAAGCATGAACGAAGTTTCGAAATAAAAAATTGATTTTTCCGGAAAATTTTATTTAAAAAAAGTGTTAGTCTTGATGTGAACAATTTTTCAGTAGAAAAAAATTACACCTTACCTCAAAAAAAAAACGATGTCGAGGAACTTGATAATAATCTGATACTATTGTCTTACGTAAGAACCAGATAAAATGTCTATTGAGATAATGGACTCCTATTCAAGTTTTTAAATAGCATGAATTATGAAGTCTCGAATTGTTTTTTATATCAAACCGTTAAGTTATTACGACGGAATGATGTCCAAATAGCTAGAGGAAAATGGTGGTAAGTTCATATGGATCTGTACTGAGAAAATGACATGGCAAATTTCGACAAGTAACAACACGAAACGGTAGCTGAACAACATGAATACTCACAAATTTTTAAATTGCCCTTGATAACCGAGAGATGGGAGTCATTGTTTGATTGGTATTAAAAAAAGAAAAAATTAGTCTAAAAAAATCCAGAAGTGTCATATTTTTCACTTGTTTTTCATCTTTTGATTTATTTAAAAAAATTATAAAGCAACTACTACTTCACTTAACTGTAATACTTGCCAGCAATTTTTTTTTCGAATCGATTGGGAAATAAAGGAAAAACTGTAAACAAAGAAAAGATAGAATTGCAGGATAGTTGCTCGCATGTCATTTTTGTTTCAATGAATAAAGAGATAAAAGTCACGCTATAGCAAAAAAAGGCGTATGGATACATTTATTTATGAAAGAGACAACATTAGAATAAATGCGGCATAGGGTACTTTGGCGTTGTCAGACCATGATTAGAGAAGATTTCTGGTAGAATTTTCAAAAAAAAAATTTTTGTGCATTCTCCTAAATATTCATGATGCAGGGCAAATAAGAGGTGACTGTCAAAGAAATTTACCGAAAATATTATTGCAGTAAATCTGTGAAATCGTGGCTGACGTCATTTCAGTGTTGTATTAAATGGTGATTTTATGAGTATACAAAATTCACTTTAGCATATAAATTCTACAGTCAAAAACATATATGATTTCTGTTATATATTTAATAGCGCGATAAAGGAATGAAATACCAGTAGTACAGCGTGGTTATTGGATGAGGGCATGCTGGACCTTGTTTTCCTGACTCTTTCCTTATCCTAATTGAATCGGTTATCTTCAAAGCTGACGTAAACTCTTGTGAAGAGTATTTATGTAACTCATGCAAGCTTTCATGGATATTGAACGGAAATGTCTCAAGCTCAGATCCCCATAGGTTTCAAGAATTGAGTTTAATACGTAAAATTCTCTGCGTCAAAAATTACTGTTAATTAATCAAAAATATAATGAAAAACATGAATATCATCGAAAAAAAATACGAATTAGTTTAGTTTAGTAGGACGGATCCGAGAGCATTGCATCTAGTTCATTACTTAGATTGAATCTAATCTACTTACTTGATTAGACAAAGTTCAACATTCAAGCGGATACGGTTTATGAAACGAATAAAAGTAAAATAATCTTCCAAATCCGGGATTTCAGTACTTAGATCAGATTCAAGACTCGTTCAGAAAATTAAATCTGGTTCCCTTAGCTGAACCAGAAAAAAACAAAAATTAAAAATTTAGGAATGGTGATATTAATCTGATCTAGATCAGAAACTTGGGAGGGAAAGCGGTTCTAGATATGAGTAGGTAATTTGGATCTAATTCTGATCAGAAACTAGTCAAATCAGCCAGATCGGTTTTTCCGCTTCTGTATTTAATTCGAATAGAATGAGATGACAGTTAGAAAAAAATCGATGAAACTAGATTCGGCTTAACTGGATTGAATCTGGAATCATTATTCGTAAGAAAAGTGGAATAAGATACAAATCTGCTTGTCTGGATCCAATTCAGATCAGAGAAGTCTCAGGGAAAACGTATCCAGGTAGCTTTAGATATATTCGATCGGATCCATGTTAGGAAACAGTCAACTATTTTGAATCAGGGGTAAATTAGATATTGGATTTTTACTCGGGTCCATTCAGGTGTGTCCAGTAGATTCGTAAAAAGTTTTGCGCAGAAGTGTTTCTCTTTATTACTGGGAATGTGAAAATCATGCAATAAGTTTTACTTCGATGTTTTTTTTAACACAAAGCTTTTTATAAGATGATGATAATATCAAAAGTTTAATTTCTCTTCGAAATATAATATTGTTACGTTCTCTCAGGAATTTTTAATCTTTCAAACTCTTAATCAATAACTGGTTAACTACAAACACTCGTTCCACAGGACTGTATCACACAGGTCATCTGGACAAAATTGGTATTTGTTCTCGCAGTGCCATATAAAGGTTTTTGTTATTTGTAATTTTGTGATTATTGAGTTCTATTTTACCGGCGACACAACCAACCACGATAATCGCTGCAACCTCCGATAAAATAACACCAGTTGAAGCATCTTCCAGATCATTTGCAATTTCAAGTATTTTATCATGTCGTTGAACAAATTTTTTAAAAAATTTCTTTTGTTGAAAGTGGCTTTGATTTTCAAAAACCGTGTCCAAACTGAGATACAATAGTTCGAATTGCACGAAAACATGAAGTCCAAGTCCATAAACAAACAGATTGCAAGAAACTGTTGCCATACTCACACAAAATATATAAAGTGCAACAGAAGTCCAGTATGAGTAATAAAGATATGACGACATTGTTATCGAAACCCAGCAGCTTGGTGCTAACGGAATAGTTCTTAATAATGTTATACTACTATTATTCTCATCTGGTACTTCTTCGAGTTTTGGAAGTTCACTCATTATAAGAGGAATTGCCGTTGCTACTCCAGTCATAACTTGACAGGTGAATAAAACCCGTCCAATATAACCAAACTTCATCATGATTCTTCTCGATGGTTGGTCAATAATATTCGACCAATCATCAAGAGCAGAACTAATAATCCGTTTAAATTTTTGATGTTGGAAGCAAATCAGTAGACATTTCAAACTGATTTGTGTTGAAGATATGCTGACAACTATTGTGTCAACGATTTCTTGAATAGTTCCACAATTACCAGATACTATGATTCGTTCAATAAAAATGCTAACTGTAGTTAACTATAAAAAAAAAATTCAGAAGAATTGAAATATTAATACAATCCTTTCAATTGATATACAGATATAATTAAAATACGATTTATCAGTGAACCTGTAATATGATAAATGTTCCGATCCGTATTTTCGAAAAAACACGATTCTCTGACGGCCAAATACCGAGAATACTGCTTAGCCACCTGTATAGCCCAAGCGCATATATTGCATCCTTGTTCCATTTAATTGATGTCTCTTTGTTTCCATTTTGCAAGTCCATGACTACTAACTTCTGGTGGAAATACAAAGTGTAAGATGTTTTGTTCCGAGGAAAATAAAGTTAGTTCTCTTTTGTTCATAACAAAGTGCATTGCTAATGAGTATTGATTTTGTTGTAGGGAAACATCACACAGCTCATACGTTCTTTTGTATAATTCATCTTCATTAATTATGTAAAATTTATGTGGAATGGTTTTTTTCAATGGAAAAAACTTGTCAGTACTTTAGACTGAAGTGTTACTAACTGTTCGTGTTGATATTACCATGTTCCCATTTTCAACTCGGAAACGTGATACTAGTAGATATACTTGAACTTTTCGATATTGTGTCTTAATTTTATTTCTTTTGCGGCTCTAATATTTGAAGACTTATGAAAAATAGATAACAGGAATCACTGGGTTACTGAAATGTTCGTGTTACTCTAAAGGAATAATGTAGCACTCAATAAAATATTTAGATTTGATGTGAACTTTGAATGTGACAACTCTCGTTTCTATACAACATCTATTGCTGAAGTAGGTTAAAATATATGCATTAGCAGAAAGCTGATAAATGAGAGAAAAATTATTCATTATCAAAAAATTAATAAAATTAAACTGAATAAGTGCAAAATCCGGAGTGGGATCTCTGTAAGAACAGCCAGGATCAAAAAGAATGTAGTAAATTCAATGTAAAAATTAGTATGTTAAAAAAAAAAATTGAGAATGATTTTTACATTGAATTTTTACATTTTCATTGATCCTGGCTGTTTTTTTCTCAGCTCCTCGAAAGTGATATTTTAAAAAATATCAAAGTATGGGCTATTCCATAAAAACAGCTTTTTAGACTCAAAATTGAAATTTTGAAGTTTTTTATCGATTTTTAGAAATAAACTAATATTTTCTTGATTCTATGTACATGCAAATATAAGATAATTGACATTATACACGAAAATAAAAAAAAAAATTGTGAGCCATCTAGACTCGCGGGTTTATTATGTGTAAACATCTTCGGCGTGTTGTTGTAATTGAACAAGATAATAATAAGTACACATTTGAACAAATTTTTTTCATTCATTTATAAAAATATTGTTTGCTTTGATTTTATTTTTTTCTATTTTCATACAATTATTGCTGTTCACTAATTTTCAATAATCAATGATATTAAAATTTCGATAATATTCATCAATAAATACTCAAATTGAACATCGAGTAGGAAAATCTCTCAGCCCTGTACATTAGGATTTTGTTTGGAATGTTTTCACTGGGAGTTTTCTTTTATTCTTTTTTTTTTTCTTTTGATCGTTTTTGTTGAGGATCATGATTACTACCTGTTTAAACACTTTTTTTACAGATTGGTAATTTTTCACTATGATTTGTATCTTGTTTCTGATCATCAATATTATCAACTGGTCATGCATTATTTCTCAACTCTTCAATATCAGTTTCAACTGCTTCTTTAGTATTACTATCTATTTTATCATCATCATTATAATTCAGTTTATCATCACGTTTATCAACTGGTTCTTTAGCATTTATAATCAGTATCAACAGGTTTTTCAGTATTATTATAAGATTCGTCATCATTATTATTTAGTTTATCATGATGATTATTAACTGGTTTTTCAAGATTATTGTTGAACTCATCAATATCCATATCAACTCGTTCTCTAGTATTGTCATTTGATTAATTATCAACATTATTCTTTAGTTAAGCATCATGATTAGTGACTAGTTCTTTAAGCTTATCAGTTAACTCGTCATTATCAGTATAATTTTGTTCTTCAGTATTATCATTTAATTTATCATCATCATTATTATTTAATTTAGGTTATTTATTATTAACTGGTTCTACAGTAATATCATTTGATTCTTCATCATCATTATAAACTGGTTCTTCAAAATTATCATTCAACGCATCATTATCAGTATAAACTGGTTCTGCATTTAATTATCATTTAATTCATCATCATCAGTTTCAAACAGTTTTTTGTTATTATTTGGCAAAATTAGAACATCTTAAAAAAAATTCAATTATTAAATAGTGTATAAATTCGAAAAATACAGATATAATCATGACATCACAATCAAGTTGAGTTAATGCATTATTAAAATAAGTTTTTTCTGCATCCATTTTCATAACTCTGCGCTTTTTGTTTTTATTAGTTGTTCTACCATCTTCAATTGATCTTTTTTTACCTGAATTTTTTTGCTGTTTTTCTTTATACTCTTTCTTCAAAAGGTCATATGATTTTTCATGATCACGATTTCTCCCTCACTGTGATGGATCAAAATACAAACAGGACTTATCTTGACTTGTCATAAGTTTGTGTTGAGCAGGACATTAATGGTCTTGAATAAGAATGAAGTAATTAAAAAATGGAGGATGTTGAAGATTTCATCATATAGATATTAAATGAAAACATTCAATAAATCTTCAAAATCTATTTAAATAAAAATATTGAATTTTTTTTATAAGTGTGTTACGTACCAGGCTAATTAATTTATTTTAACTATGAAATAGCAAAAAGAAGAAAGAACGTTTGACAAAAATAATAATAATTTAATAAATTGACAATGATACTAGTAAATTAGCCTGATATTTAACGTATTTTTATAAAGATCCTCTTGTTTTGTTATTCCCTACAGGGTAACGGGTTAGGAGGGAATGTGTA
>MKYW01000186.1:3278-16453 GCA_015776835.1 Aphidius ervi | reverse complement strand
AAAAAAAAAGAAATTTACCTGTGTCTACTTGTATCATCTCAGTGTTTTTTTAATTGTACAATTTTTTTTTGTATTATTTGGTATTAAATATTAATCCAAGTTTGTCCAAATAGTGTTCATAATAATTATTATATTTTTCCATACGTGAATTTACAAGTTGGCTTATGACGCTAATATATTAATGCAAGTATACATCATACAATAAAATTGCGAAAGATATTATTAAGGCTGATTTAGAATTAGCCAGAGTTACTTATCACAGCCAATCAAAAATAGAATTACCCCAAGAACATAAATTTTGATTGGCTGTGGTTACATGCATTATGTCTATTAAAATTATATTGCATTACATCATTATATTATTTTTTAAAATTATATTTGTATAAATACACTAAAATCATTACTCGATTTTTTAAATCCGATTATGCGAAAAAAAATTGATATCCGATTAATCGGGAATCAAAAAAATTGGGCAAAAAAATCGATTTAAAATCGATTTAAAATCGATGTTCCGATAAATCGGAAAATATCGCCCATCCCTAGGGTTGACATAAAAACTTTTAACAAAAGAAAAAAAAATAAAAGACAGCAAGCTCATATACACATTGTTAACAAAAAAAAAAAAGAAAAATCAGACAGCTCTCACAATTCCAAAACAAAAAAAAACTAAATATAATTAACACTTACCATCAAAAATGAATATATGAAAATTTTGTTTATACAAAAAATTCACCGATGTTCTCCGAACTTAGGCAAACATTTAGCTCTGCATGTTCCAATCACATAATAATATTTTAATTTCGAATTTATTGGATTTTTTTTTCTTCTCATTGGCTGTAACTGCCAAATAGCAGTCCTCAGTTGCATAGAAATGAGGATCAACACTTTTCATCCACGATCCAATTATTCAGTAGCTCGCCTGTATTAATATCTATTAAGTATAGTGAAACTTGAATTTTAATATTATACAGACAGTTATATTCTATTCATAATGCTCTACTTGCGAAGGCAATAACTCATCAAACCGATTCGCAATGTGAGCGGAACCGAAAAATCAAGACAAGTTAGCGTAGGAGTGGTTGTAAGACGTTCTTTCAAAGTATCGAACGCTTGTTGTTGTTCGGTATCCCAACTCCAACGACTGCTCTTCCTAATGAGCTGCGTAATTGGTGGAGCTACAGAGGCAAAGTCTGAAATGAATCGTTGATACCACGAAGCCATACCGAGAAACCTGCGTACCTGCTTCGGTGACTGAGGCACTCAAAAATACTTCACTGCTGAAGTTTTATTGGCATCCAGCTTCCAGGTATTTTAGCTGTGTTCGACAGAATTCACTTTTGTCTCTGTTTATATTGAGATTAGCACCTCTGAGTTTGTCGAGAACCTTACGTAACTAGTCTAAGCGATCCTCAAATGTCTTCGTTACGATAATTATATCGTCAAGATAGACGGAGACGTCTGGATAAAATTCATGACCCAATAATATGTCGAGAGCTTTCTGCACCGAGGCGAGTGCATTCAAAAGTCCAAACGGCATCTTAATGAATTAAAACAGATCTCTACCGGAAACCATAATTGCCGAAATCGCTTAGAATCCTTCGATAATTTTGCTTGTAAATATGCCTTACTTAAATCGAAAGTTGATTAATTTGCCTGACGTAACTCGCGGCCATATTTGGTAGTGAATATGCGTCTTCCTTAGTGACACAGAACCTGAGTGAGCTATTTTTTTTTTAGCTAGACAGCTATCGTAAACCAGAGTATCGTGTTCTACATACGCCTATATCACATTGCGACTATACTTTGGGAATACTGACGGCACAAGAATCGTAAGTGTGGGAGTACGTATTCTACGTGTATATAACAATACAACGAGCCACCGTGACCAGGCCTTACACTTACGTGGCCATTGCAATGATAATATATCTCAATATTATTATTATTATTATGATTTTTTACAGCGATCCATCGTAAAATAAAATCACACACGTACATCATTATGGAGTTTTATAATAATTATTATTATAAAAGAGTCATATGGAGATCCAGCGAGTTCATTAGTAGTAGTATGACATTGGAAATTCAGGCAGAGTTACACCGTGACTTTATTCCTGATAAATAAAGAACCTTACAAGATAGTAGTGCTGAGCTAGCTGTCTGCTCTCTTTCACGCGCTCTTCGAATACCCCGGATATGCGCAGCACGCATTCCTAGCACGCAACACGAATAGGTATACGATCCTGCATTCGTAGAGTCTGTGTTTTACGACGGTTGGAGCAGAACCTTCCACCATGATAAGGTTAAGAGTATCAAGAACCACCACTGGACATCGAATCTATACGCATTATGACACGGCAGGTAGCGGAACATGACCCTTCGCATTAACTATAGCAGTAACCCCTTTAAAGTATTAACACCGAACTCTTATTAGTTATTCTTAATTCAATCGATAACGGATAAATAATCGAAGCTTATTGGCTTGTTAATTTCGAGAACTGACAAAATAATGAATTTCGTTACAATATATATGATCAAGTCTACCGTCTATTCTAAACGTCGATGTGGGTCTCACTATCTTCTATCTTGCTGAAAATTGGTCAGTCATAAGACTAGATTAAGACGGTGAACTCGTATTTTGTTTTTTTTTCTTTAGTCATTATTTTCGGAGTTATTCTATGGGAAATTCCATCACATTCATATTTTTTTTTTTCTGAATCATTTTTTCAGACTTTTAGATCAAAAAAGAATTTTTATCAATAATATTTTTCTACATAGAATTTCTCAGCTTTTCATGGGAAATATTAGTTCTTTTGTGTATTCATGAAAAAACTTTAAAATTAGAGTTTAAAATATAAAATGCTGTTTTTGTGGGCTTGCCCATACATTGATTTTTTTCAAATTATTTTTATTGAAAAGATAAGAAAATTTTACGATGTTGGTGAAAAATTCAGGATGGGTCATCCGTAAAAATAGTCAGAATCAATAAAAAAGTAAAAAAATAAAATAAAGAATATGGTTTTTCACTTTATTTTTCTTACCTTAATAAACTTACCTCATCGAATAACGATTGAAAATAAACTAATCAATTGGAGCTGATGCCCTGAATATGAAAATAACCGTGGCTAACCATTTGGAGGGAATTTTTTTGATGGCCAACTTAAAAACTCCAAGTTCTAACGAAAAAAATTGCTAAAATGTGGTAAGTCAACTTACCTTATCGCATAATAATCGTTACCAGGCCCAATCGATTAGTGTTAATGCTCAAAATATGAAAATAACAATGACCAGCTATTCATGGAAAACTTTTTCGATGGCCGAAAACAAACTTCAAATTTAAAAAAAAAAATAAATAAATAAAGGTTAGTAAACAGATCTTATCGCATAACGATCAAAGGTAGGTTCAATCGATCAGTATTGATGCCCTGAATGAATAATACTACGAAAAATATCTAAACAATTTGTAATCTGCAAAATATGAAACAAATCAACAAAAAAAAAAAATGAGAGAATCATTTCGTTTTGTTTAATAAATTTTTTTTATCACCAGGATTACTTCAATTTTATTTTCAAAACAAATTAATTTTGTCCTGACGAGTAATAGTAATTTCACCATTTTTTTACTTCAGCATTGATTATGAAAATAGTAACAATAAAAAAATTTAACTAACGTAATTTTTGCATTTGATTTATAAAACCACCATAATAAGCAGCTCTTCAAATCCTTCAGTTAATGATTAATCATTTTTTTTTTTTATTATTTCATAATTAAAACTCAACAATTAAAGTACCAAGTCTGTAAAAAACAAATAAATGAATATTAATTGATAAGCAAATGATAGTGATAAATAAAAAAAATGTATATTTTATTACTAAATTCTTTCGTAAAAATGTTAAAATTGCTGAAACATGTCTTCCAGTTATATGTAAGGCACATTGAGTCGTGGCAGTTAATAAAATACTTGTTGTTGAATGAAATCGAAAGTGCAACATCTTGAGTTCATTGCTTGTTGAAATACAAAACAACAACTGGATTTTTATATTTGTTATATCAACATATTTACTTTCCGTTAATAATAAACACATAATTTACCAATTAGATTATTCATTTTTAATATCTTTAATCATTTTAAATATAATTTTATTTTTTTTCATCATTTTTCGATGTTTAATTATCATGATCTAAATCATAATTATGATTTTTTGCATATAAATATTTTGTTTTAGTTTCACGTCCATGTCTACTGCCACTCGCTTTTCTACTTTATGTAAAAATGTTCGAATTGCTGAAACATGTCGAATTTCAACAATTAAATCCAGTTGTTTATTTGATATTTTTGAATATGTATCAGAAACTATGTATAGCTTGAGAGAAAAAAAAAAGAAATAGGCATGCGCATAACTAAAAATATATATATATATATATCGCTTTATAGTATTGGTCTCATGGCCCGAGATGAAAAAATCGAAGTATTTTAACAAGAGACAATTGTATTTGATATTCCATATTATCTTCCTCAGCGCCATTAAAAAAACATTTCGAATACAATCTTTAGTCTTTCAAAGATATTTGATTGTATTCCATATGATACTTGGAAAAGACAGACAAAACTAAAAAAATACGATAGTATTCGCGGTCACAAAACTTGAAAAATATAATTGTATTCGCGGTCTCAAGACGAGAGAAATACAATTGTATTTGATATATTTTGGGATGCCCTATTTTACATAACTTCTTCTCCTGCCCGGGTTTGATCCTATGACTTCCTAATTACGTATCCTATGCCTTAACGCGCGATACCAATTTTACAAGCTGCAAAATGAAGAATTTTTGTTTACATAAGTTACGAGGCAATCTACACGAATTTATTTGATCTAAAAAATTTAAAAAGACCTGTAAAATTATTATATAGTCATGTTATTTGGCAACATCCTTTCCTTAGAAACATTTGCCAATAGTTTTTTCATTAATTAATTTTGGCAAATGTTGCTAAGGAATTAATGAAGATTACTAATTAATTTATTTGGTTACATCTTTCTCTTAGCCATTAGCTTTTCAATTTATTATGAAAAAAATAGCTAAGGAAAGGATATAGCCAAATAAATAAATTATAATTTACTATATTCATATTTGTTAATAATTATTGCAAAAATAATAATTCAATCATCAATTCTATTGCTGCACCTAATTATTCTAAGTCCGCGTTTATCAATTTTTTCCCGAGTTTTTATTTTCTGTTCTAAAAAAAATTTGAATAAATTGATAAATGGTATATTAATAATTAATTAATTAAGTATTAACTAATTAAAGTTAATCAATTTATAAAAATTATTCTAAGTGGCAATCTTTCATCTGAAGACTTTTTATCTTCGATGAAAAGATATGTTAAATTTTTTAAGTTCAAAAGATGCCACGAATACTCTCTAATACATTTGAAATACTCGTATATCAAGAAATATAAATCAGGGATAAGCGTTCCCGACAGAGAGTATTCGTCCTCTTCATGAAAATATCACGAAATACATTTGAAACATCGACAACGATTAAGGAATATCACCGAATACTATATGAAGACTCAGACAGAGTAAAAATACGTCTCGAATACAAAATTTTTTCATCTCGGGGGTTGTCATAGCCGGCACCATAGCATTATCATTGTCGAAATTTTGGAATATCAGTTGTTGTATTCATATTTTTTGTAAGCTGTGATTATCAAATTTTTGTTTTAAAATTTTTTTTATTTCATACTAGTCAGCCGTGTCCGACTGCGCCGGACTTACGAGTATATGTATTTTTAATTCTCCAAATAATTAAAAACATAAGAAATATGGAGAAAAAATTTTATTTCTACTCCTGATAAATCAGAAAACAACATAAGGAACTAATGCATTATTTTTATTCTGTTCTTTCCGAAAAAATATATCGTTTGATCAAAAAAAACCCAGGAGATGATGAAAAAATTTAACTTCTACATCCTGGTGAACCGGAAACTAAAACAATATTTTTAATCTCCTCTTTTTTAGAAAATATATATATCAATAAGAAAAACCCCGAAGATAATTGGAAAAATCATTTTGACCTCCTGGTGATCGTAAAAGGTAATCTGAGCAATATTTTCGTAGACTTAAACCTTCCTGAACTCAAACTAAATATCTATGTCAAATTTGATGTCAATCGGGCAAATAGTTTACGTGAAACTGCGTTTCCACGGCCACGTCTTTTTATTTTATAGATATACGTAATACTATAATAAATAGGTTTATAAGTACATATATAAAAATATAACAATAAAAAATAGTATATTAATCTCTTTTTGGAATCGTTTAATATGAACGCAAAACGTTGTAAAATGACGGAAAAATTGTCTGTATCATCACAAATCTCTGATGAATCTAAAATGGATAATGATCCCAACAAATTGAATGTTGATCAAAATAATGAAAACAAAAATGGTAATATTGACACTTATTCTTCAACACTTGATTCAAATTGTAATTAAAAAATATTATTAATATAAACGGTATTCTTGAGAAAACAAAAACTGATCTAACTCTATTACTCGTCGAGGCTCAAGTTTCCCACCCTGATTCAACTGATCAAAAACCCCAGGAAAATTCTGCGAAGAAATCAAGACCATTAAGTACTGAACGTGTACGACAATATCGTGATAGACAACGTTCAAAAAAATTACATGTAAACCCTTATGCTCTATTAGCTTCAACATCTTCACCTGTTTCAAGCACTCAACGTTTACGGCAATACCGTGCTGGACAACGTGAAAAAAAAACTACAGGAAAATCCCAATGCCATATCAGCCCTAACACCTACCATTTTATCAAGTACTGAATGTTCACAGCGATATCCTTCTAGACAACGATAATTTATAACAAAAAAATTTATAATAAATAGATAATAAAATAAACAATCATATGAATATCGACCGTAATATAAATTGTCGAAAACTACAGAAAAATCAATAAAAGAAATTTATAGAGTCATAACCGCAATTACTCCAAAAGAAGTTTCACTTCTCCCGCGCGTACTCGCAACACGCATAATTTTTTTTTTTTATAATAATTTTAATAATTCACTTACCAAATCCATTTTGCTTATAAAAATTATCAATTCATTCTAATTGACTATTTTTTAATACAATAATACCATTATTTCTAATTGTTGTTGAATGAAAACAGGAATGTTTACATTGCGAAACTTCCAGAAAGCTACGATAGTGCTACTGCGCATGCGCTTGTTTATATCTTTATATTCTCTCTCTCTCTCTCTACTGTGTGGCGTTTTTATAAACTACATTATGAAAACATGCTATTTTTGTAAAACCACAATATTTATTTTGTTCTGAATCGATATATTTTTATTAAATTTTATTGGGATTGACGAAATAAAGAATGTCATTACCACTGAGAACAAGTAAGTCTTTAATTATATTTTAATACCCATGAATAAGTGCAATTAATATTTATTTAGATATTTCATAATTTTTTTTTTATTTTTCTAACCTAAAATCCGTTTCTCGAGTTTGAAAAAAAATTATATATTTTTATTATTTGATATCTCATAATTATCAAAGAGAAATCAAAAATATTTACGTATGATAATAATCACTTAATTTTTAATTTTATTTTTTAGACAATAGAACAAAAAAACCAAAGCAAAATGAATCAATTGGTATTGTTGGTAAATCTATTGATGGGAACAACGTGTTGGAATTCAAAAATTTTATGAATGATAAAAGTGAAACCACGTCAAATAAAACACTGAAACAAAGTAAGTCAATAATTGTATTTTAATACCCATGATCAATTGCAATTAATATTTATTTAGATATTTCATTATTCATTTTTTATTTTTCTAACCTAAAATCCGTTTCTCGAGTTTAAAAAAAAATTATATATTTTTATTATTTGATATCTTATGATCATTAAATAGAAATTAAAAATATTTACGTATGATAATAATCACTTAATTTTTTATTTTATTTTTTAGGCAATAGAACAAACCAAAGCAAAATAAATCAACTGGTATTGTTGGTAAATCTATTGATGAGAACAACGTGTTGTAATTTAAAAATTTTATGATTGATAAAAGTGAAACCACGTCAAATAAAATACTGAAAAAAAGTAAGTAATCAATTAATATTTTATTTTATATTTTTATCTATAATATGACATTATCGAGAAATTAATTTTTACATATATTATATATAATATTTCAACCATAGACGTGTTTGAAATATATGTTAAAATTTTTTTTATTTTTGTGCACTTATTTTTTTTATAATGGACAACTATTTGTGAAAAAAAACAATTATTTTATTTTATACTATTTTCAGATAACAAGAAAAACAAAAGTATTGAAGCTGAAACGATCAGTAATTTAATTTATAAAAATTAAATTCAGAAAAATAGCTCGATTTTTAAATTTTTAATTACACAACATTTTTTTATTTATTTATATAAACACTATTTTTTTCCATACATACAAAAATATTAAAAATATAAAAAATTTATCACTTTATATATATTTAATTTCATGGCTCGATTATTTTTTTAATTATTTATATTTATTTGAGTCTAACAAAATTTATTCATCTGTCTACTCAAATAAATTGATTAAAGAAACGAAAAATTTAACGAATGGAACTTTTTTTAATTTGAATAATAATATATTTTTTAAACAAACAACAAAAAAAAGTAAAAGTGATGTTCTATCGAGTTAGTAACAAATGAAAAAATTGATTTCAATCGAACAATTAACTATCATTAGAATTTCTTTGATAATACCCGGTTGTTTGATTCTGATAGTTATTACGCTGATATGAATTATTTTCACGAATAGTATTATTAGCATTTCTGTTAGAGTAGTATCCCTGTATAGGTGGAGTTTTATTTTGTTCCCCATTAGAAGTACTTGGATTGTCATTTGACTGAATGGACTCATTATTATTAATATTATTATTATTATTATTAACAAATGGTTTATTTTGATAATTATTATTATATGGTTTATTAGCTACTTCATTATTATTTTTCTGACCAATAGTAGTAACAACATTAATATCGTTAGGACGTCTGAGTTTAATTGTCTCAACATGCTCATTATATAATTTCTTACTAGCGTTCCAGACATCTAAAAATTTTTCACATTTAATTTGTTTACATTCCAAAGCCATACGTACATCGCGAATTAACCCTCTAATAAATTGTCTAATAACTTTCTCTTTAATTTTATCATTATTCATCCGCCCAAATCCATCATTATCTCCTTCATTACAGTCAATTAAATCACTATATAATTTGTAAACTCGATTACCATATTCATCAATATTTTCATGATTTCTCATAACAGTTTTAGATAATTTATTCCAAATAGTATCAAACGAACGTCCAGTATAAGTTATTGTACGTAATAATTTATCAAAATCTTCAATAGATGTAATGTTTTCATTACTTATTAAATTAGCTTTTGGTCCAACAATTTTATTTTTCAAAGACAAAACAAATCCCTGTTCAAATATTGGATTCAATAATGCTAAAGCATCATGGCAACTTTTAATAAAACCGTGAATGGAGTTAGTGTGTCCGTCGTAATTAGGAACTAGACTAAGAGCATCTCTAATATTTAAATTTGTATAACTCAATATTTCAATATCCGGTGATAGACTTCTACGTGTTTGTACGTGTGTAGTTGGCTCATTATGTTGCGAAAAAAATTGGTTTCCTTGTGGACTGACACAAGTACGTGTTTGATTTAAATTTTGAATATTTGGTTTAGTGTCTGTGTGTTGCGTGGCCTGATTATTTAAATCTTGTGTAAGAGTATCAATGCGTGATTGTTGATCATTAATTTGGTCAATAAAAATTTTTTCCCTTTTAATTCTTCCCAAATTTTGATTTAATTCCGATTCCGATTTTTCTTTAACTACCTGATATTGATAACGGTTATACTGTTCACGTAAGTCATTTAACTCTTCATGTACAAGAGTACTGGCTTCTTCAAGTACTTTTCTAGTATGAATTTCATCTTCAAGTTCTTTTTCTAATTTAGATTTTTCAATTTTTAATTGATCATAACTCTAGTAACTGTTCTAGCACAATTTTTTAATTTATCAATATCTTTAAAAAAGGTTTTGGGTTTTCCGTAGGTTCTTCTTCGTTAGCGTATTGTACTTAAGGAATTTGATTTTTAGAAGAATATTCCATTAAATTAGCTTCTAAAATAGTTATTTGCAAAGATAAATTGTCATCGTCTAATTGTCTTGTCAAGTTCTGTAAATTAGAGAAGTCTATTTCCTCGTAAATATGAGAACTCCCGGAGGTCTCATCAATATCAATTAACGACATTTTAAAGGATTTTAATGAACAATATTAATGAATTTATATGACGCTTGTAAGAAATGTTAATAATATATATTCGAAATATAAAATATAAAATATTAATGACAATTAAAACACTTTTTATTTTCCCATCACGAATTATTAATTAATTTTTCTAAACATTTCACTACATATCCCACTTCTGACACCAATTTTGTTACGAGACAAGTTTATTTTCAATAATATAAAATAATTTAATTTAACTGAAAGAAACCAAAAACAAAGCGATTAAATTATGAATGTAATTTAAAATAAACAAGTCAGTAAACAAATGTTTTATTTTACCTAATTTTGTTATTCTCTACTGGGTATCAGGATTTAGAAGAGGAAAATGTGTTAGAGTTTATAAAAATACCTTGATGTTGAATTTGTGTAAATCCAGTATGTATGAGGCGTGTCAATGTGGATGATCGACCTGTAGATGTTGTAGTAGTCTGAACTTAACACAACGATATTTTGATGGTTCAATGATAATGGAATTTAGTTTATTTATTGGTTTCAAAATAAATTATACAATTTTTATTTAATGTTGAATATTTAATAATTGATTAAAAAGTATACGTTGAGATTACAAGCAAGAGTGAGTGTTGTGACATTGTTACAGTTTTTATAATCTTGGTTTTGAAAATAATTTGTGGTAGGAATATTGCTTTGACCAATCCTAAAACATTGTTTCCATGATAGTCAGCAAATTCCTCTATTAAATCTTACAGAATTATATTTTATTTAATTAATATTTAGAATTAAAAATGAATAAATCGGCGAAAAAATATTCCCGTTGATTGTTGTTGCTATATGTTGCTATATCTTAAATGTTGATATAAATGATTGTGTTACATCCGGTTAATTTAATTTTAATATTGTAGACTATGCAAATACGTCACACTGGTGATGAATATTCTACCATGTGTACATACCCCTCAAGATATTTTTTTTTTATAGTTTATTTTCGGCTGGCAACATTTGAAAAAAAATACAAATTTATTTTTCGTCGTTTTTTCGTAGCAATGTGTAAACATTTGTTAATTAATTATTTTTTTTCATGGTATCGTTGTATATATAATAACAAACACTTTGAAACGAGTATAAAAATCTAGCTAAGTAAAAATTTAGCTAAGTAAAATAATGTATATATTGACTGTTTGGCTATAATCAAAGCTAAGTAGAAAATATAGCTTCATGAACATAATTTTATTCACAAAATCGCGTGACATGGCCACCATGGCCCTAGCCGGAGTATTGAAAATTTTCAATTTTCAATGGGTAACTTGGGCCACCAGCCCCAAAACACGTTACCAGGTCTTTTTTTTTTCTATTCTGGGGGGGCGTCACTCCCCTAGACCCACATTTCGGTTTTGACCTATCATGCACACGTGATAAAAAAAAGTTATGTGCTACGTGGGTGTCAAGCAGGCATTTGAATCTCGCGTGATGAGTGACAGGAGACGGATCTGCGCCTCCGCCACGGGGTGCTCCTTGCCTCACTTCGACTCTGTCTCCTGTCACTCATTACGCTTGATTCGGCGATGGCCTACTTTCCACCCTTGTAGGACAAATAACTATTACATATATTTACTGATATTGTTCTTTCTACATGACAGATAATTGAAAACAAAAAAAAAAAAAATTAATTAATAAAAAAATTAACCTGCTTGTGAAAAATTAATTTTCATTTATGAGCATAATTTTTAAATTTTCTCATTCGAAATATTTATTCATTTATTAAAAACAAAAAAAAACAACTAAAAATAACTCGCGATAAGTCAACTTTTGTATAAAAATTAAATTTTTCAATTATCTTTCTCTTTAGTATTGAAATATCGTAGCCGGATTATTTATTACACAATCAAATATAGCCCTGTAAAATATCCCTGCCTGATATGTAATTAATTCACCCTGTTTACCCTGCTCACTTGAGACACATTAGAAAGGTAGGGAGATAATTAGCGTAACGTAGGGAGGTGTAAAAGTAACCTGAAATACACGCAAAAATAGTATACAAATTAAATGCCGATAATTCATAAAAACTGAAGTAAGACACAAATAATATAATGTTGAACAAAATTGTAAATTTATTTATAAAATCACCACAAACTTTACCAATTATATTGATGCTGAGTTAATATTGGGACCGACGTGAACCTTGACTGTACACGCGACCTTGATTGACTTCTTAATGATAAATAACAATAATTATTTTATTTCCAATAACATAATTATTGTTATATATAAATATTATAGAATAATATGATATAAATTTATGTGTACCATATTGACGATAAAAATATACGATAATTAACGCACTCGTGTAACAACGAATTTACAATAAAAATTATAACGAAGATAACTTTTACTTGTGATTAATTTAATAATTATATGAACGCTTTACTGTACTTTACAGATCGTGGTTGAAACAAAATTGATGACCACGAGGTCGTTGATTTTATTTTTAAATATTCAAATATTTTTAGCAAGCACATTGATATTTATATCAGCCAACTATAATTCCCTTTTTTCAATATTTATTCGATTAAATAATTAAACACAAAGCGTGCACTTGAATTTAAATTAAACGAACAAGACAACTTAGACCATGTGGCCGGAATTTATTACAAGTTAAATCCAAGGTGATTTTAATGTAATTAATAAAAATAATATATATTAAAATATACATATACATAAAGGTAGTGATCAAGCAATTTTTACGATAGAAAACAAAAACGATGAAATTGAAGAATATCAATCTGGACGGTATATAAGTAGTAATGAAGCAATATGGCGAA
>MKYW01000185.1:81956-101278 GCA_015776835.1 Aphidius ervi | reverse complement strand
CGGGAAAAAATCTTGAAGATACCCAGAGATACGCGGAAAAGATACACGCAGATACCCCATTTGATTATATCTTCAAAGACATGCGCAGATCCTCCAATGTCTCGGTATACCTTTGAAGATACCCAGCGGTATACATAAAGTTCACGGTTACGATCGCTAGGTATCTTCGAATATCTTCGAAGATCTGGAAAAATCGGTAGATGTCTGCACAAACATAATCAAGCAAGGTACCTGCAGGTATCTTTTAAATTTTTCCCTGGGTATCTTTAAAGATATTCAGTGGCAAATATAACATTCAATGTTATGATCGCTGGGTATCTTCAAAGATCTGTAGCGATCTGTGGATGTGTTCACAGATATTATCAAATCGGGTATCTGCGGGTATCTTCGGGATTTTTCCCCGGGATGCTTGTAACTTTAGACAAGTCTTGTGTGAGTCTTGTACAAGTATTGTATACATGGCTCGTACAAGCAGAATACACGGGAGCGATAAACGAAATCAAAAACCATCGTTGTACATACATTGTACAAGCCTTGTAACCACGCTCGTACAAGGCTTGAACGAGTATTGTAATCGATCTCAGCGATTCAGTCCGTAAACACAGCCTTGTACAAGACTTGTTCAAACCTTGTATACAAATATCGTTCAAGCCACGTCTACAAGGCTTGAATAAGCCATGTATTTTTGGACAAAACAAGCCTTGAACAAGTCTGTTTTACACGGGATAATTCCGTCAGGGAAAGATAATTTAGATCACCGGTACGTTTAGTTGACTGTTTTTTTTCTGTAACAATGGTTATAATAATAATAATAAATTGCATACATAAGCCCAAGAAGGCAATCCTTTTTTCCAAGCTCTGTCAACTGACATTTGAACTCCAGAATCCTGATACCATCCTGTTCCATTTGTTTTTGGCATTGATGTACATACTCGAGATGTGTAGTAGTTGAGCCCAAAATAATCAGATGATCCTCTAAAAATAACAAACAAGTGAACAGGTTTAATGATTTTGATAAATAATATCAAAATATTATAGTCGTGTAAACGTTCATACCTGATAGTTGCAATTTCTTCAAGAGAGAAAGATGGCAATTCAGATCTTGAGAAGCCTTCTAATATACTATTTTCGTAAATTCTTTCTTTCATGACTTTTGGGTAATCTCCGTCCTTGGAAAATATTGGATTAGCCATCCATCCACAATCATATTGGAATGCTATCATGGGAGATTCAGTATCATTTGAGTTGGCAGGAAAATTACCCCTGCAAGGAATGACAATACCAATTTTGCCACCTTGCTCTGCCCGAAATAATTGATTGTACATATGATAAGTTTTGGCATGTGCTTTTAACATATTATGTCCACATATGTATGCTCCTTTTTCTTTCAATCGCATTCCTGTTGAAATAATTATACTGACTGATTATTTGTTATCTTTTAATTAATGTAATGAAAAATATATTATCGATCACACCAGGTCAAATTACCAGGTGCATAACTTTCTTGAGCGTAGGCATTGTGGCAATAATTATTGGGTTCATTAATTGTTGTCCAAAATTTGACTCTTGAACCTAATTCTCGAAAAACAACTCTCGCAAAGTCAACATAAAAATCAACCATTAGCTCATTAAGCCATCCACCGTAATTATTGAAATATTCAGGGTGATCCCAGTGGTAGATTGTAACAAATGGTTCCATTCCTTGTTTTCGTATTTCATCAATAACATTTTTGTAATATTGTATGCCATCCTTGCTAATTTTATTTGAAAAACCTGTTGGCAATATTCTTGTCCAGCTGAGAGATAGTCGATGATGATTAAACTAGTAAAGAGAGCAAAAAAAAAAAGTTTTTTACAAAAATACTCCAGCTTTGTAAGTATTGGAAAATTGCACTTTTCTTACTCCAATATTTTTGGCAATTGCGATGTCTTCTTTGTATTTATGATAAGAATCACATGCTATATCTCCATTTTGTTGATCAAAAATTAAATATCGTTTTTTATGAGTCCATGAATCCCACGTGCTTTCTCCTTTGTCTGATTATTGATTAATGCAATAAGAAAAAATAAAATGTTAAATAATTGGTATATAGTATAATCGAAACTATACCAACTATATTTACCACTTGCATTCCAAGCACCTTCAATCTGGTAAGCCGCTCCAGATACGCCAATTGTTAAATCTCCAGGAAATGCAAAATTATCTTTTTCAGCTACTGCTATCCTGAAATTAAAAGTATTAAAATGACTTATTTTTCCTTTTTAATAAACAAAATATGTGAAATAATAAATATATGAATAAAAAATATTAGGCAGTTTTTTGAAAATTACACACTGAAAAAAAAAATTCCTATTGCCAAAAAAAAAAGCTTCTTGGAAATAGGAATTTTATTCTTGAGAAAAAAAGCATTTGAAGTATGAAAGAAAAGTTTTGGTTTAAACTAAAAAATTCTTCTTTCAAAAAAAAAAAATTTCTTAAATTGTATAAACGTTATCTTGGATCATGACCGAATGTTCATAATTTAAAAAATAAATTTCTTGGGTTATGAAAAACTATATCTTGGTTCATGAACAAATGTTCCTCTTTCTTTCTAGAAGTACGCTTCTTGGATTATGACAAATATGTTATGGTTCAAGACCACGCGTTCCCCTTTCAAGAACTTCGCTTCTTGGATTATGGAAGAAATGTCATAGTCCAAGACCACGTGTTCCCCTTTCTAGAACTACGCTGCTTGGATTATGAAACAAATGTTATCATTCAAGACTAAAGTGTTACAGTTTAAATCAATTTTTTTCGATTCAATATTTATTTTTTCATGAACCAAATCTATATACGGCTTAATTCAAGACAAATTTTTTATTGGTCAAGACAATTTTTTTTTCATTGATGAATTATTTTTCTTAAATAATTAAAAAATTTAAAAAAACAAAAAAAATTATAAAAAAAAATTTTTTCAACGTAATTAATTTGAAGTGTTTTCTTTTCAATTCAAGTGCAGAATCAAATTTATGAACTATCGTAAACTAATCAGCGAATTTTTTTTATTCATATTTTTTAATCTACATATTTGGTCTATTAAAAAGAGTTTATCAAAAAATAAGTCTATTTTGTATACAAAAATTAGGAATTTTTGTTTTGATGTTATTGATGATATTTATGATGAGGATAAAATTTTGCATTAACTTCAGCGAGTCAGCTTGAAGTAGCAAAGCTGCTGGCCTACGGTCTGTGATGTTCCGAGTTCAAATAGCGGCCATCACAGAACCGTAAAAGCAAGCATAAAAGCCAAAAGAATACAAATTATTAGTCGACGGCGCTAGTACATATATAAATTTAAAAAAAGAATAAGGCTAGCTGTAAGAAATGAATGATATTAATGGTATAATTAAATAAGTTGAATCGTACCCATATGGTCCTTAAAAATATTGATATGTTAAAAAAGTATTAATATACATACCGCAATAATGTGAAGAATATCAATATTACATTGATGCAAATCATTGTTCTAGTCGACTTACACCAGATAGTTCCTACGTGGCCGCTTAGTCCAGCTGACACTGTTGCTGGCTTGATGAGACAAACTCAACTTGTTATCAGGTATCTGTGGATGTTGATTATTTTTTAAAATCAATTATGATAAAATAGATCAATCTACTACAATAAAGGTTTTTATAAATTAATGTATAATACAATTAAATCTGGTATCCAGCGTAAAAACTCTTACAAAAACCTCAAAAAATGTTCATCTACACATCAGATGCTTATCAAAGTATAATAATAATAATAATATTGTTGTTGAACATTTAATTTGTATTTGCACAGGTTTTATAATTTCTATATGAGAATTTGTTGAGAGGAATGATGATGTGTATAAGTAAACTTTGATGATTAGTGTCTCTAATCTTTATATATTTAGAATGATGCTATTTGGTAATAAAGTCACCTTGATGTCAGAGAAGAATAAAAGTTGAATATTCATTTGTGCCTCAGGGTGCAAACTGATGACATGAAAAATTTCGTGGGATAAGATGCTTGTGTCCCCCGCCAGTAAACTCGGTGGTTTCAAGTTGAAACAAACAGTCAATCTATCACATTGAGCATGTGTGTTTTGTAATTGACTTAGATAACGAGGACGTAGTCTATATCAGTCAGTTTCTATCTCAATGCTCTGTCTCTCTTAAAATTAAATGAAGCGTGAAGACTGATTCATATTCACGTCCTGAGCAAACACTTGCGACTCTTATCATTGATTGTCAATGTTATAATAAATTATAATAATTATCAATGAAGACGAAAAATGTTTGCAAACATGCGACTTGAGTCACAGAGCCTGCGACATCATTTTGCATCTTGCTTGAAAATAATTATCTAATCTTTTAGCAATAAATCAATACATTAATTATAACAATAGATCAACATAATGGCAGAATACTATTTTTAAGTAAGACGCAAGATTTCTCTCGTCTTTTGTGTCTCTTGAATATTCTCTTTTCTAAAAAAATTTTTTTTTATTAAATTTTAATTTAAAAGTTTTAAATTTATTATTATAAATTGGTTAAAAATATATAAAATTCCAAATAAAATATAAAAACTAAATTATCTATCTCTCGACTTTTTTATTGTAGAGACATCTCGCTATCTCAAGTTATATAAGAATTATATGACCTAGAACTATCATTCTCCAAAAATACTCTGAATTCCTGCTATAAAACTATAGAACACTCAGATTTTAATTTTTACTAAAGATCAAAAACAAAATCAAAGCTATTTGGAGTTTTTTCGAAACGATTCGGAGTTTTACGGAGAAATTTGGAGATATTTGACGAAATCAGCAGGAATGGTATTGAATATTAAAAAAAAAAAAAACTGCAAACGTTTTGGGCTTTTTCCATTAAGCAAGATTTCCGTGTAAGACTGTTTATTTTATGAATGAATTTATTATGACGACACTTTATTTTATTTCTTGAATATTTAATGGAACAAATATTTGAAAATTCAATTAAACAAGACTATAATATCAAGATTGAATATTTTTCACATTTATGTGTATTTTTTTTGTCAATTAATATAATTATTTAATTTTTTTTTCTTTTTGCTCATCCCAAATTCCCAATTCAAATAAAATTGATCATAGGGACTTTTCGTTTGCTTAATTGTTTACTGGAAATAAAGTTGGCAGTCGTGACCTTTAGTCGGAAGTGGACACTAGCCTTAAGGTTAAAACCTACATGGTGTATGTAAGGCTATAACTGCGCCTTGGCAAATTTTTTTTTTTTATTTTACAAAAAAACAATGTGACGTAATATCTCCTGATCCGCGTGCTTGTATTCTCATTGGTTGTTTTCAACGTCGTCTCATTATTATAAATATTATATATTTTTTTTAATCTAGTTTATGATATACAAAAGGTAGAATACTAATTTGTTGACACAATTTGTTTTTGTGTAAAATGTGAGTTTTACAAATAATCATAGTGAAATTTTTATCATTAAGATATTATCAATATCTTATTTTTTTATATTAAAAATATATTTTAAATATCAAAAAAAGAATGGCAGAATTTCACAGTTTTACAGAAGATAATGAATTAAATTTAGATATTGTCTCTGGACTTGATGGTGAGTACTCTTTGTCACATTAACTAAAATTATCTAGAATAAGAATTTATTAAATTTATTATATTAAAAATTTGGTTACAGAAATGTTGTGTTGTTCTGACGATTTGCTGATGAATCATGGAGGTTTCAATGATGACTCCTTTTTTAGTGATTTAAGTGAACCAATTAATGATGATCTTCCATTACTCAACATATCTAACGGGATGGAAATTGATAGTTTTGATACAATACCGACATCTGAATTACATAAACAATCTCAATCTCAACAACAGCAGCAACAACAACAATTACAGCAACAAGAACATCAACCACAACATCAATATAAACAAAAACAAAAGCAAAAAAAAGTAATTGATATACAATCTGAATCAGAGCAATTAAATTGTCAACAAAATCAACGAGTGTCAGTTGCACAACCAATTCAAACAAATGTTTTCAATTCACAATATACAACAATACCACAAAATGTTAACTTCAATGTACAATCACCAGTTGTTACATTGGCACCTGTCACAGCTCATCAAAGACAATTACTTTTACCAGCACAATTAATAAAATCTGAATCTCTTGTATATCCTGGAGTCACACAAGCCACAACAACAACATCTGTTTCTCATCAAATTCATACATTTGTAAATACTGCAAATGGAACCGTATTAGCTACAGGTATTCCAGTTGTTCTTGAAACTGATAAAGTACAAATAAATCGTTTAAATACAACAAATACACAAATTTGTGTACCAAAACCACGTGAAGGTAAAAGAACTGCACACAATGCAATTGAACGACGTTATCGTACATCAATAAATGATAAAATAATTGAATTAAAAAATATGATTGTTGGTACTGATGCAAAATTAAATAAATCAGCAATATTAAGAAAAACAATTGATTACATAAGATTTTTACAAAACCAAAATTCAAAATTAAAAACAGAAAATATGGCATTAAAAATGACATCAAAACATCAAAAACTACATAATTTATTGTCGTGTGGTGAATTAACACCACCAAGTTCAGATTCAAGTGAACCATCATTATCACCAGGACCAATAGCACCGTTATCACCAGCGTCACCAGTTTTTATAAAAGAAGAAAATGAAAAATCACCATCACCATCAAAAATAATATCAAATAATCAAAATAATATATCTGGATTACGTGATCATACAAGATTAACACTTTGTGCATTTTTATTGGTTTGTCTTGCTTTTAATCCACTTGGTATGGCACTTAATAATGTTGATATGTTTTCAAATAATAATTATGAAGAACGTGTTGAACATGGTCGTACAATATTAACACATTCAGATACAAATGATGAAATTCAAGATAATTATTTATCATCATCTATGAAATTTTGGAAAAATGATATAATAATATGGTTTATCAATGGATTATTATTAGCTGGTGGATTGTGTCGTTTATTATTATATGGTGATTCCGTTATACCAATTGAAAGTAAAAATTTTTTGGAATTAGTACGTTGGAGACGACAAGCCGAATTTAATATGTCAATTAATGAATATGAAAAAGCATATTCAGATTTGGCAAATTGTTTACGTTACTTTGGTCGTTCATTGCCATCATCACGTTTTGATATTTGGCTTGCAACATTGTGGCAAATTGTACGTCAAGTACTTCATAAATTATTAATTGGTAAATGGGTTTTATTTATTGGTAAATGGATTGCTGAAAAAAATGATAAATATGAAAAAGAAGTATCAGCTGCAGAACTTGCTATTTGTTATGGAAGATTATTAAGTTTAAAATTATCTGAAGGTTCAACTGACGGATTATTATTTTTAACATTATCATCAATTAATTATGCTGAAGCTGCTGGTGATAATATACAAAAAGTGTCATTAATTGAAATTTATATTAACGCAGCATTGTCATTTAAAAAATCATTATTACCATTTGTTCATAAATATTATTTGGCTAAAGCAAAAAGTATTTTATTAATAACTGGTGTTAATGTACCACAAAAGTATCGTTGGATATTAACAGAAGAAGGTACAAAATTTTTATTATCTGGAAAATGGAATTATGGAATACATATGGATGATTCAAATGATAAATTTTCTTTAACTTCACAAAAAAGTAAAACTGATCCACTTTCATATGCATCAAGAGCATACAGAGAACATTTAATAACTCAAGCAATCAAATTAATATCTGGTACAGCAACAACAACTGGTGATTCTTATGCTTCAAAAACATTAGAAATTTCAAAATCAATTATATCATCATCAAATGTTGAAAGTTGCTTTCCTGGCTCAAATTCTGACCATGATAATGAATCGAAAGGATATGAAGATGTTATTGGTCTTTGGTGGGGTGGTGTTTTTCTAGCTGCTTCATCATGGAGACTTGGTGAAGAAGATCCAACAGCCTGGAATATTGTTGAAACAAAATTTCCATATGACAAGTTTAACAATGAAACAAATTCAAATAATTCACCATTATCTCATGCTGTTTTGAGTGTTATTCAAGCTGCTAAAAAATCTAAATGTAAATCATCAATCAGACTCATTGACCAAGCTGGAAAACTTTTGGAACAATCTATGGTTTTTTATAATTGTAAACAACAATCATCACAAAATGTTCAGGTATGATTCATCATATAATTTTATTTTTTAATTTCTGTTGTCTAAGAGCTACGTTCTTGTTGAAATAGCTGAGAATATAGTTGAATTTTTAGTCAGGGTAGATAATCATTTATTTCATTTTTTTTATTTTTCAATGGTACATTTACATTTTACCTTGTCTTTATCATATCTGTTATTAAGCAATCTGACAAAAACAATGATAGCTCTTAGTCAATAGATTTCAATTTTTATTTTTCAGATTATTTTCAAGTTTTCTTTTACAAGTGTGCATTGTAGTTGCATTGCATTAAAATTCAAAGTGCAATTCTTCTATAGTGCAACACTTGTGGTAGAAATCTTCATCATTAAAATTGTTTTTTTTTTTCTTTCCAGTAGATTTTTTAAGAATAAATTTAATTTGTTGTATGTTATTTTTACTTTCAGTTGATTCAACTTTGGGTTTGTGATTGGTTACTTGAACTTAGAACAATATTGTGGCAAGAGCTATGTGGATGTGATAAAGGAAATGATCATGCTGTTACAAATTTCTTCCTTGCTGGTTTTCAACGAGATTTAGCAAAACTTAGACAACTCAGTCAACATATTCCAGTAAGTTGATTATTAATCATGACTAAAAAAAATTATGAATGATAATGTTGAAATTAATTTCTTGTTTTTTTTTTCTTTGCAGTCTGTATTACCCAGGATTTTTTTGTATGAGGCAACAGCAAGAATAATGGCAGGTGCAGCTCCAATGAAGACACAAATTTTACTTGATCGTAGTTTACATCATAAAAATTTAAAAACATCAATGATTTGTGGAAAAGATCGTTCACTTGAAAATACCAGTGGAGAGCGCGAGCATGCAGCTGCACTTTGTCTTGCTTGTCGACATTTACCAACATTATTACTGGCATCACCTGGTGAACGTGCTGGTATGTTATCTGAAGCTGCTAAA
Source organism: Aphidius ervi (assembly GCA_015776835.1). NCBI lineage: Eukaryota > Metazoa > Arthropoda > Insecta > Hymenoptera > Braconidae > Aphidius > Aphidius ervi. The sequence goes on along the minus strand of MKYW01000185.1, from coordinate 92,110 downwards.
ACATTAGAGAAAATTGGAGATCGTCAAAAATTACAAGAGTGCTATGAACTTATGAAACAACTTAGTCCTGCAATTTCTGTTAATTAACTATATCTGGATGAAAAAATATATATTTTTCCAATTAATTATTCATTTTTTAAGTTGATTGTAAAATTGTGAACTATGTTAAGTTTATTTTTAATATTAATTTTATCAACGAAGAAAAAAATAAAAAATAAATAAAATTTTCTTTATTATATTTACTTTCTATCATATTATGCGGTAAAATAAGTTCAATTATAATTTATGATAATTTTTAATTATAATTTCGGTATTACCAGCAAGAACCCTGATGGAAATATTTCTCTGCCTTTTTTTTAAGTAGAAAATCAAAGAAAACGTTAATATTTTTTTCCTATTTTTACATATTGACAAAACTAAGACTAAGAAAATCTAAAGAAAAGCAGAGAAATATTTTTATTAGAGAAGACCAAGATGGTTCACTCAGATCGTGATGATATATACGACATACAGCAGCATCAACATTGAGAATTCTCTAAATGCAGTTCACACATCTTCAAATGCATTAGTGCGCCGTGGAGAAAGGTGGAGAAAAAAAATTTCTACCAGGGCACGATTTTATTTCCAATTTTTATTTCTTTTTTTTCAATGTTGTCTACATTTACCCACATGGTATCATTTTTATGATCCATGCAGATAAATGCAGACTTGGAAATTTTTTTTAATTACGCAATTTATCTGAATAATTTCTTTAATACGTTTGTCTTCATCTTCACCTATATTATCAATAATTACTACAGTTTCATCGATTTCTTGGTCGTTTTCAACAAAATAAGCACTACTAATTATTGTTACTGAAGATGATTCATCGCAAACTAATTCTGATACAGTTTTTTCTGGATTCCCTTTTAAAACCCTACCACCCTCGACTTCAATTACCATGTTTATTTTTAATTCACGCGAATATTTCCAAGATTGTTTTCCGAAAAATGTTACGCCGATGCTCCCATCCAACATGTTTGATAATAATATTGTTAATGAGTATCATTTTTTTTACGATTGTAAATATGAAATTGTGATTTCTCAATATTATAAATTATTTGAACCACACCCGCTATTGTATCATTTCGTTCGTTGTTTTTAAAATTAATAAGTACAGCTGTTCTTGTGAAAGATTCCTTATACTCTGCAGCAAGTGACATTTTTTTATATTAGATAAAACAGTAAGGGGCACCAGTGATTCAATTTCTCACAGTCTCAGTAATTGTTGGTTTTCTTGTTGCACTTGACAAGTATTCTTTCCTTGATCTTTGATGATATATTGAATTGACGACGGTCCAAACGGAAAAGAAAGAAGCTGACAAAAAAATTTTTGTCAGCCCTGGTAGAAATAATCTCTCCGGATTTCTCCGGGTTTCTACGTAATTGAGACTTCCGGAGATATTTATGGAGTAATCTCTAGACTATTTTCATAATATCTCCGGATTTTTTCCGGAATTTTCGCTTAAAAAAACCAACAAAAAAAAAATGGAAAAATCAATAAAAAAAACCAGAAATAAGATTTAATATACGAAAAATAAAAGAGGAATTTTTTTCCAAAAAAATCCACAGAAAATCCGAAAAAACTCAGGAATATCTCCGGAAGTCTCAATTGCGTAGAAAATCTGGAGAAAATCCGTAGAGATTATTTCTACCAGGGAGCTTCATAAAAATTTTTTTTTATGTCGACAAAACTTTAGTTTTATTTATAAATATATCCAAACGTTAATTGAGATGTCCTTAGAGATGGATATAAATACGATGAAAACAAAAAGGTATTCAAAAATATAAAAATAAATAATTAATTAGTACTATTATTATGATAATTATCATAATAATAGTACTAACATACGCAGTTTTGACTTGTTACAGCCTGCAATAAAAAGTGCATCCAACAGGGTAGTTGAGATCAATACTCTGGTAGAAATTTTTCTCTGATATTTCTCCGATTTTTTTTCGCATTTTTCCGTATTTCTGCGATTCACTCTGCCGTACTTCGATTTTCTCCGGAGAAAATCAGAGAAATCATTTTTGTCCGGGTACCAGGAGCAAAAAAAAGGAAGAAGATAAACCAAAAGCAGAATCATCAGTTAACAGTTACAAAAAATGGATAATTCAAACAAAAAAAATATACATTGTCATATAATATCATCAAATTTTGGAAATGGCAGCTGGTTTTTCATGGGGCTTCATGTTTTAATTTGCTACTGCTGTTACAGTCAGTTTAAACAAATAGACAAGGTTTGTCACGGATAGACTGGAAGAGTTCTCAATGTAACTAGCCATGCTCTTGGAGTCATTATCGACAAACGTGTACGTGTAAAAACATCATTGTCAAACCTATTGATATCCGTCGTGAAAATTTTTTTAAAACGTGTCAAAGAAAACGAAAGACGAAAAAAAGAAGCCAAAGGAAATAACATCATTGTTCAACTTGAAAGTGAACCAGCTCAGCCACCTGAAGCTCATATTGTATCAGAACATGAAGCACCAATTTTGCTTGCTCCAATCCCATATGTATTTATCGCTTAATAAATTTTATTATTATACATAACATTATCAATAAAAGACTATTAATTATTATCATTGAATCGAACTTTTTAGTTTTATTTTTTTATAAGAAAGTTGTGATGTGTCAAATGTGTGGTCGAGTTTGAATTTGTATTAGTGTTATTTTTTTTACCTAACATAATCAGTATTTTTCAAACTTTAAAATCTAAATTTCTAGGCAGTAAAATTTAATTTACTTTGACACTTGCACATCTTCTCCAGTGATAAAAAAATTCACCAGACAAATAAAATTAATAAATAATTTTTAATCTATGATTTCTTTTTATAACAATTTTTTTCTTTCATTTATTCATCATTAATTTTCTCTTACAATATTTCAAATAAAATTTCCAAAATTGCTTATACCTTTCATCAATTAAATGCAAAACATTTGCCGACATATTTTATTTAAATTGTATTGATGCATGTAGATATAAGTAATTCATGATTATCATTCAACTCGCTCCAATCACATCAACTTGGACTAGTGTCTTGGAAACGATTATTTAAATAAATAAAAATACAATAAATTTTCTTTTCTTTTTGAACTTTTTGTAGCAAGACCAAGTGATTGAAGAAGGAAAATAAAAAAATAAAATTAAACAAAACAAAAACAACAAATTAAAATTTGTTACAAAAGGAAGCCATTTGGGTTTCTCACAATCTTCACGGTTTATCTTTTCTTTTAAATATTTCTGATGATAAAATTAATATATTTTTTTAATTCACCTTATTGATTGCAATCTCTTGATTGATAAAATAATATATAACCGGTCTCAGATGTCTTGTGAATGTCTGATGTGAGTCCATAAAAATCAGCAATATTCGATGCATCAATTTTCTAAAATATCAAAAATAAATTAATACCTATATGTAATTTTTAACTTTTTAAATTAACTTACATCAACAGCGTCATCATCAAACAGTAGCCAAAATCCATGACTTTTGACAATTGAAATATAATGTCCACGATTAGGTCCACTTCCACAATGTATCACAACAGCAACTAAATCATAAAGTCTATCTGGATTGACTGCATCATCACTCTGGAAGAAAAATCCAGGAGAAAAAAAAAAAAAAAAANAAAAAAAAAAAAAAAAAAAACATATTGGGCATTTAAGTCTAGTTGTTTTAATAAAAAATATGAATTAATATGTACCACATTATCCGAGTCGCTTACAGTATTGAAGAGTCTTAACTCAAGTGGAAAAACAACTCGATGTGATACTTTGATGTGTCGATTATATTGTTCAACATATTTGAATCTTTTCAGATGCAAGGCAAGAATCATTGGCAATTTTTTAAGCCTCATACGTTTCTGTAAAAAATTAATAAAAATAAATATACGTAAACTAATTAAAACAAAAAAATTATTGATAAATTATTTACTTGAGCTTCTTGATAACTACTGCAATGATCACATTTAAATTTATTATCACTACATAGTGTTTCTGTATTTGAAAAACACTTGAGACAGTAAGTTATTGATGTATTTTGATCAACATCAACTTGAAGATCGAAAAAATCTTCATCTTTACTCGATACAGTCTCACAATTAAGGCAACGAGTTTCTGATGTTAATATACCCTGAAAAATTTCATGGACCCAAGTTGGTTCTGGTGGATTTACTGAATCACCACCACCACCACCAGCTGCACTACCCTTTCCAGCTCCTGGTTTACTCTGACTTCTCTCAGCTAATATCAGAATAATATTAAAGTTTGTTTATCATTTTTTTTTTAAATTATTTACTTACCTAAAATTATTTCATTGATGTGGTTTATGAGAAAATTAAGAAACTCATGGGCATCTTGTTGCATATAGTTGTCAAATTCCTCTAAAATTATATCAGTAAAATTATATTATTTATCTATGGTAAACAATGTTTTGTTGTTTGTTAATTACCTTTTTCTTTTCTCAATCTAGCAATAAATTTTTTTGGAGCAATTGATCCAACTTTCTTTTTTTGTGTTGCAATACTGTAAAACAAATCTGCGAGACATGTTAACAATGTTTCTTTGGTTCTTTTATTTCTTGCTTTATATTCTAAAACTTTTTCCCTAAATGGTCTACAAAAATACAATGCTTGGAGAACTGAGTTACTGTAACAGGTATTTCCAAACTGAAATATTAAAGAAAAAACAAATTAAGCAATAATAGAAAATCTTATTTATTTACTTTTGATCTAGAAATTATTTCTAGCTAATTTGGTTTTTTTTTTCTTACGTTTACTAAACCAAAATAATGTTCATTCGGAGGAAATTGATCAGCACCAATGTTCCTCTCGAGTTGTGAAATATTTGCACCCTTAAGACAAACAAAAAGTGTTAAAAAATTATCATGACGTTTAAAATACTGTAAATTAATTATGCAGAAATGAAAATAATAATATGGCTTACCATTTTAACGTAACATGAATTTAATAAAATATTTTGTAAAGACTATTGATTTAATGGCAACTAAAAAACTCATTATTTTACTTTAACAGTTTTTAAAAAGTAATATTCAATTAATCTTATCTAAATTTGACCAACAACTTTTTCCTTCATATAATAGGTGTGTTCCGTGAATATATATATATATGTATTTGTTTATATGTAAATATTTATTTTTTTACTCTAAAAAACACAACAGAGTGTCATTCATTTTATCGTAACCAATCTAGCTTTATTTATAAAATCGATTGTTGTGAAAATAGATATTGATTGAACATTTTCAACAATAATTAATTAAGTTAATCTGTTTCACCAAATACCGACGTATAAAATTCATCTTTTAGGTCAATTGAAAAAAAATGTCATCAATGTTATCCGGTTATTATAATTATTTTGATGCTCTTTAGAATAACACAAATCTAAAGTTTTTAATTAAATTATGATTACTACTTTTAACAACTTTGACTTTTTGGAAATGCTAATATACAAAGGTCAAAATAATAATTTTTGTATGTTTTGTAAAATTTTCATGGTTAGATTAAAAGGTACAGTCGTGCTCCGTTTTGACTGGTTTTGACTTTTGGATAATTCGTCGGGTTTGGGTTTCATACTATTTATACGTATAATACACATTATACGGATAATACGTATGATTCATATGATACTGTATCAAACGTATAAAAGTTGATGACGCCCTCTTCTTTGCGTAACATTGGAATGAATTTTTTTTTTTCCATTGAAATATATTTATGACATAATATCTAGCGTTTATATATATGTATCAATATATGTTTAAGAAGAATCACAAGTTGTCCTGTATAAATGAGTAAAGTATGAAATAAAAATAAATAATCATAATGGGTGCATTCCTTTAATAAAAAAATTTTTTTCGTTTTGCAATTTCGCCCTGTAATACCGACTAAAAACTAGAAACAGAAACAACGACAAAAGTGATAAAATTCTCTATGCCATATTCCAGACTTTACAGTTTACGATAATGTGTGGTACGACCTATGTGACAATAACAAACAATCACAACAAGTCAATTTTCTATTTATTTCAGTTTGATATAAACATTGAACAGTTATCCATCTAATAATTGGAAGCCAAAAAAAATAATGTCATGTGCCAGTACTGCCACTACAAGAAACAGCTTTTTCCTATAAAATTTTGGCCGGTATTACAGGGCGAAATTGCAAAACGAAAAAAAATTTTTTATTAAAGCAACTAAATTTTTCAGTGATAGCTGGGAATAATCTAGTTTTTTCTATGTGCAACAAAAAAATAGTGCGCGTGCGCAACTTAATTTCAAGATAGGGGTGCGTTCCGAAAGTCACTCGGAAGCCCGGAAGTTCAGGATTGTGTTCATAAAAAACTTTTGATATTTTGTGGTGGTAGATGTGGTCGCGTACGTAATTCTTAAAAAGTAGGAATTAAAAAATAATTTCTTGGTGAAAATGATTTCTCCAATTTTCTTCGATTTTCTCCGATATTCTTCTGTTTCCTTCCGATATTTTTCCGTTTTTCTGCGATATTTCTCCGATTTACTCCACTCTACTACGATTTTCCCCGCATATTGTTGAATAAAAATTTCGAAGAAAAATCGGAGTAAAACAAAAAATCATTTTTTCAATTTTCGATTCTTTCCGAATGTCTTCGATTTTTCTAAATCGGAGGAATCGTTTTCACCAGGGGATAATTTACAACTAGTTCTCTTAACAGGTATTGTCAGGTCATCATACAATGATATCTACTCAGGTGGAAATGATGATAACTATTTGGATTATGAGGCTGGTTACAATGAAATGATATTTGGTTTTACTGTAACTAAAATAGATTTGAACAAAGTATACCATGGGTCAACTTAAAGAACCTTACAATGGTTATTCATTTGATGATGAATCAGGTTCTCCAACAGTACTGATAAATAAGACTTTAGCTCACCTGACAGAGTTTTCACAATCAAATGATTTTCCGAATGAATCTGAATAGAATAGAATAACGAATAGTCTGCTATCAGATTACAATGAAACAAGTGGTTTGACTGTCATGAATCATGATGTTCTAATTGGGTTATTTAACGTTAACTGAATGTATAAAAATTCAATCTGAGGAAGAGCCAAAGTAAATATAAAGTAGGGTATCCAAATCGTTTTACAAATTGTTGGAATGGTAGTATGTATCTAAAAAACAAATAAATGCCATTAAGTATAAGAATCTAGTAAGCTGTGATAATGATACCAGAAATTAGAAAAGCATCATATGGAGATGTTTTTGAACATCTCTGGTGGAAAAAATCTCTCCAGATTTTCTCCGAATTTCTACGCAATTGAGACTTCCGGAGATATTCCCGGAGTGATCTCCAGACTATTTTCATAATTTCTCCAGATTTTTTTCGAAATTTTCGCTTAAAAAAAACAATAGAAAAAAATAGAAAAATCAATAAACCAGAAGTAAGAAATTACTTACGAAAAATAAAAGAGGAATTTTTTTTCAAAAAAATCCTGAGAAAATCCGAAGAAACTCCGGAAAAATATCTCCCAAGTCTCAATGGCGTAGAAAATCCGGAGAAAATTTTTGAAAATGGCTCTAATGACAAATAATAAAAGGACGTCAGTGTTGACTTATTGAATCAATTGATATGATATATTTATAATAAATGAATAATACTAATATAACGTATTAATATTAATATTATTCAAAAATATATATTAAGGTTGTTTGTAAAAGTTCATAGTCGAACCAATATTCGTAGTTTGAGGGGCCCGTATATCGTAACGCTAAATTTTATGCCCGGGTACCCGAAATTTTGTTGCGCTTCTGCCGTGAAAATTGGCTTTTCAGTGTGTCTGTGCATATACAGACAGATACTAACACTACTGCTAACAAGCAAGCATAGTACACTGCTACATTATATGCTTGTGTGTGTCATGTCTGTGTGCATCACTCGCCGCGAGAAAGCAAATAATTTTTTTTTTAAAACTTGAATAACTTTTAAAATCCGAGGCAAACATACTTTATTTTTTCAAATCATATTCGTTTTTTTCTTATCTACAATTTGATAAAAAAAAATAAGCTTTCGAGTAGAGAACGAATCTAGTATATGCTGTTTAAGAACAAAAAAATTGTTTCACCCTATTCTCGTGTATAAAAGTTGTCAACTTTGACATTCATTATCTAAAAAAAGCCGAGGCAAAAAAAATTGAAATAAATTGTCAAGATAGATAATTATTTCATTTAAAAAATAAGCCTAATAAAAAAAAAATCGAGTAGAAACTCAAATATTTACAAACAACCTTAAACATTAAATATAGCAAAAAAGTAAAAAATATTTCAACATATTTGATTTTTTTCCACGATTCAAAAATTGGCGCTTTTATTAACTCCTCGTACTAAAAAATGATTAAAAAAAAAACGGCGCTTTTTGGCTCCGTCCATGAAGACTAGAGACCAAGAGAACCAGGAGAACTAACTCCTGTAGTGGGGGTTGTTGGAAATACGGCGGCAAATAAGTAATTAAAAATAATTATTCGATATCAGTTTGACGTCAAATCATCAAATGACTGAAGAATTCGTGAAACATCACTTGGTGATTCTGGTGGGTGGCAGTGCATCCAGTCAAACCCTTTCTGACCATGACTTATAATGACTTCAAGGTCAGGTAAAATAACAATATTGAGAAATTAGCATTCTTTTTCCATAAATTTTGAAAATACCAAGGTATCGTGACTCGTTACAATTCTCGACCATAATCTACTAGGTAGTTGAACAGCGTTTATATCATCACATAGTTGTTGGAATAGCTTACTAGATGTTTTTTTATCATCTCGAAATTTTTGGAATATCTTACTACGAGATGCTTGTTTTTTTGTTTCAGCCATAGTTGTAAAATTTTTATTTGTTAATTATTGATTTCTAAAAAAAAAAAAAGAAAAATGAATTAAATTAATAAAATGAAACATACATTTAATACAGTTAAATATTCAATTTTTCAATGATGGATCAAACTAATACTCAGACTTGAAGCTACTATTGTGGATAATTTTTCCAATATATATTATTAATATACAGCTTACAATAATATTCAAGTTGAAATATTTTATAATATTAATCTTTGTGTACAGCAATAATAATTAATTTATTACAATTTACTAACAAATCACAATGAGATTTTGACATTTACTTAAAAAAATGGTTATGTTACTTATTTATTGACACCATGAAGACTAGAGAACTCTGCAGGGGTTTTTGAAGAATGGTGGGATTGTATCAAGTAAATTAAGTAATATGGTCAGCTCAGCCATTGATTTTGGAGACTCGTTGCATTTTAACGAATCCAATTCCTTTCGATCATACATGATTTTGATTTTCATACTTGGATAAATAATCACATCTAAACATGCACTCATATCAACCTCAGGCTTTACAAATATTATTCGTTGTCTTGCTTTTGACAATAATCCCCATCTGTCACTTGGTAATTTTACACTATTCAAATCATTCTGTAATTGTGTAAAAAATGCGTGCTGTTTTCTTTTTGAAAATATTCCCATAATTTTAATATTTCTTTTTTTTTGTAATGAAGACCCTAAAAAAATATAAAATATGTAATGGCTAGTTTGTTAAATTGAAGCATCAAGATATTTCTTAGAAATTATTGAAGGCTAAGATTTGGATTTTTTTAAAATTATTATTACTCTGTTATATTAGTATAAAACTTACTGATATCGACTGATGAAGTTTCACCCCACACCTCAACTATTTTTTTGATTATTATAACAACAATTAATAATATTGAATATTGCAATTAGGAGCTCTTTGTACGTATGTAAAATATATAAACATTCAGCTACAGAGGGTAAAATAATCACACATTTTCACGCACAAATTTGAAAAGGCGGCAGTCTCACTAGCGCCCTCATGATTAGGCCAGGGATGGGCATATTGTGAGTTTTTGAGTTGTTTACAACAAGGTCTGTAGATTAATAGACGGCTGGGATCAGGTCGTCGCATGACTCAGTGCGCATGCGTGGTCAGCCATGTTTGAACCCATTCCCTACTACTAATGTTCACCACACAATGTAAACAAACAGTGTATGACATGTCAAAAAAATTTCAACTTAAAAATTT
>MKYW01000185.1:49349-78403 GCA_015776835.1 Aphidius ervi | reverse complement strand
GCACCCGTATTCAGAGGATGTTCTCATTAGGGCGTTTTTTTTCCGATGGTGGCGTTTGTGAAGCTTTTCTATGTAAAATCTATATAAAAAGTTCACAAGCGCCGCCATCGGAAAAAAAAAGCCCTAATGAGAACATCCTCTGAATACGGGTGCAGGAGGCGCTAAGAACGCCATGTAAGATACCCTGATGTATGAAACCGATGATGTAAGTTACAGTATCTTACATGGTATCTTACACATGTAAGATACCGAGGTATCTTACCTACCCAACACTGATGGATTTGCAGTGAATTTAGTAAATTTAGTGATAATTTAGTGAATTTAGTTATAATTTGGTTATTTTTACAACCGCCATTGGCCGCCATGTTTACAAGCGGAAATTTTAGCTTGTCGTGAGTTCGCACCCTATGTTTTATACATGTCCATCCCTGGCCGCTGCTGGCCGCCGTAGTTCATGCACGTTCTAAATAGCTAAATAGTCATGGTCGGCTGTCATTAAATAAACTGGCAAATAGACATAAATAAATAAATATATATGCTAAATAGCAATCTTAAAAAAAAAAAAACAAGTTACTTGGTTGAATCTCAACATATATATCAACATCAAATAAACATAAATATTAATTAGTACTATTTCATTACTTTTATTAGTTTGTTTCATAAGTTGAATAAAAAATTTTTAAAAAATGAGTGTAAGTTGATGTGAATAATTGTAAACATAACCAAAAATCTTTTTCACTACTGTTTGTTTATTAATTGAATTATTAGAAAAATAATTGTGTATTTTCTAATTATGATAGCAAAGACCAGACGATCACAGAAGAAAATGGAACCGGGAGGAGTACGAGAGCATGGCTTTACAAAGACTCCAGGCAGAAATTGCCGAAGAAGATCTCGGTATTCCAAAACAACCTGCTGTAAAAAGAGAAATGTTAAAGCAGAGAGATTACAAGGTTGATTTGGAATCAAAATTAGGAAAAAGTGTTGTTATAAACAAAGCAACACCTTCCTCTCAAACTGGCGGGTAAATTATTAGTCTTAAACTAATAAAATATTTATTTTACTATTTTAAAAGATTTATTAACTTCATTAATATTATTTTATTATTGTTCCAGTTATTACTGCAATGTTTGTGATTGTGTTGTAAAGGATTCCATTAATTTTCTCGATCACATTAATGGCACCAAACGTAAGTAAAACGTTTTTTTTTTTTTCATTTTTATTGTGTTAAATGTCCATCAAACTCTGAATAATAATATATTAACTCTATTTTAGATCAACGTAATCTTGGCATGTCAATGAAAATTGAAAGATCTACTGTTGACCAAGTAAAAGCACGATTCGCAGCTAATAAAAAAAAGTTAGAAGAAAAAAAAAGAGATTATGATTTAGAACAAAGAGTTAAAGAGTTGAAAGAAGAAGTAAATACAAAATTTCCTAATAAATTTATTTACTATTATTATATAATTTTGATATTAAACACTGGATTTGTTTCAGGAGGAAAAAATAAAAGAATACAGAAAAGAACGAAGGAAAGATCGCAAAAGAAAAATTGAAGAATCCAATGAGCCAGAAGAAGATATAGATGAAATGGCAGCTGTAATGGGATTTTCAGGATTTGGAAGTTCAAAAGCAAAAAAATAAAATTAAAAAATATAAGATAAATTTTTTTCAATTTTTATTTCATTCAATTTTCATTAATAATAATTTGATGATGTGAAAATTAGAAAATAAAGTTAAAAATTAATTAATCTAATATATTTCAGAACTAGCTGAAAATGGTTCTAATGAACTCTCAACGTTTGATGAGTTGATAAATAAAATATACATTGTAAATAACAGTAATAATAACTTGCATACTATTAATTCAATGATGTTATTAATTCGTCGATAAATAATTTAAATTTTACTAAATATTAAAAACTTTTATATCTAAAAAACATTGAAAAACTTTAAACTTATAAACTTGGTAACTACTCAATAGTTTTTTTTTTTTTTTTTTTTCGTAAGTGGAATGAAAATTTTAACATTTTTCTTATCATAGTTGTTGAATTTTAATGTAAAAAAATATTATGCAATATTTTACTTGAAAATTAAATCATTTTATCAATAATTTTTGAGTAATTTAATGAGTACTCAATCATCGTCTTGCATAAGAGTTTCAATAATTTTATCTACAAGATTTTTAACAAAAGGTTCATCAACACCTAAAGTAAGACTTTTGGCTAATTCATTTGGAGACTTTATATTACCAGTATAGAGTCGGCAATCGTTCATGAAACAACAAACAAATGTTCCATTCTGTTGAATATCAGACATTTTAAAATTTAATTTTAATAATTTTTTTGAAATAACTGTGTCATTTGAATCTTCATTAACATTAATTAACTGATCATTTATTATTGTTTTTTGTGAATCATTCCATTCACCATCTTCAGAATTTATTTCTTCAAGTTCTTGAGAAAAATTTTTGACAGTATCTTGACTCCAAGGATTTACACGTTCATAATCACTAAAGTCTTGACTTGTTACATTTTTCCATGGATTATCAGTTGAAGTTACAGATGAATTACCATATGAAACAGTTGATGAATGTGTTGAAGTTTGAGTTTGTTGTGTCGGTTGCCAATTACTGTACACTGAACGTTCCTCCAACGTTGAATTGTTATCAACAGTTTGAGATTTATAATCGTCATTCCATTTAATATCTTCATCAACTTCAAAAACTGAAGAATATGAATTTTTAAAATTAAAAATTGGTGAATCTAGCAGTTTTTGTTCAACCTCATCAAATGAAAATTCATCATAATTAGTAGTTGGTGTTTCTTGTGATTTTTGTGAATTACTTAATGATGCAAAACTTTCATTTTTACCAAAAAAATCAATTTTTGAACTTGTAGAATTCATTGAATCATTCAAATTTCGAGCAATTTTATTTTTTCTTTCAAATGGGTCAAATAAAATTTCATCGCGAATGTCATCAGGCAATTGACTCAATGTTGTTGGCTTGATATTTTTAGATTTTTTTGGTGTTAAATTTTCTTTATCTATAATATTTATTTGTTGATTTTTTTTTTGACGTGGAGTAAATATGCATGAATATTCATCATCTGATAAGTCTTCGACTTTTTTAGCTTTTAATTTTCTTCGTTTTGATGGTGATGATAATTCGTCAATGTCACATGTAGGATCATCATCAAGAGATGAGAAAATGTTGAATAAATTTTTTTTAAATGGATATCTCATACGTTTGCGAGGTGTTAAATGAACAGTTGATTTTATATTTTCTTTGTTTGTATCATTCAAAATTTTATTATCATTTTGTAGAGAAAATATTTGAGATAATTTTTGACTCGACAACAATGATGCTGATGGTGAATCAATTTTTTTGATTTTTTTAATTTTCTTTTTCAAATTTATTTGACTTTTTCGATTCATTATGAAAGCTGGTAGAACTCTCGGCTGATGTACTGGATTCAGCCTCAAATCTTGGAACAATTTACCAACAATTTTATTCGGTCCTTGTCTGGTAAATGAAAATAAAAACAAAAACTATTAGTATATATTTAATGATTAATAATAAAAACAATAAAAAAGTTAATGAACAAATGATATTTAGAATTACAAGAACTTGATTTTGTTAGTCAATCAAAAATTCTATCAATATATTTTTTTGATGAAAATAAATGTGTATGTACTTTCAAGGAATTTTTGAAACGTGATGTTACTTCACTATGATTCACCAATTACTGAGTAAACTAAAAAAATTTATTTATTTCCAATGATAATATTTTTCTAAATTAATTGCTGTATCAATTGATAGAATACATTATCTTTTTCTGTAAAAATATTACATTTAAATCAATTGATTATTAATTCAATTTTTTTTTTAATCAAGTTCATTTCAACTGGTATATGATACTTATTAACTATAGCTAAATTATATTGTTAAATTTTGTTTTAAAATTGAATAAACTATTTTTTTTCTGATTTGATGTTGATACATGAAAACACTGTTACTTCTTTATGGTGCATATTGCAGTGTACTCTTTGTTGATAACTTGGAAATAACAAAAAGTTCAATTATTATTTTGACACTGTCAGCAGGTACTTACGTTTGTTTTAACTCTTAATTTACCAAACACTTTAATCACTAATATTATACAATGTACATTTGCAGCAATTTGCAGTAACCTATTTTTCTTCAGTACTGTAAAAAAATTTATTTATTTTTTTTATCAAACAACTGCCAATTTAGCACACTTTATTTTTTTTTCTTATTTTTATTCTAAATAAAATCAGATAACAGATGCTTTCATGTATCCATTAATTTTTTACACTAACCATCAATAAAAATTCATAAAAAATACGATCAATGAGAAAAAAAAAATTATATTGTCTAAAAAAATTACCCGAGATAAAATATAGTTTAGTATTTCAATCCAAAATACAGTGATTGTAAAGTGATGATAGAATAAAAGCACCAGAATAAAAAACATGATGGGCATGATATACAGACATGTAGATGTTACCTGACAACGTCTCCCATAAAACATGGAATTCCATATTTCACCAGTGCTTTTCCACGTATTTGTTCATCCGATAAAAATGGATATTTTATTTTTAATAATGATATTTCATTCAATATTATTGTATTTATTGTTGCATTATTTTTTGGTGTTTGATTTATTTTACACCATTTTTCAACAGTACCAAAACAATTTTTTTCACACTTAATATTTTGCACTAATTTTTTTTCATGTTTAACGACATTAGTATCATAATTATAACTTTTCATCAAATTAACATTATTAATATTTTCATAATCGTCATCTTTTTCAATTTTAATATTTATTTTATTTTGATTCATGATTGTTAATATATTATTTTCATGCAGTTGGTAAATAGTTGTATTTTAAAAAATTTATCATTAAAAAATTAATAATGTTTATCGTTATTTATGTATACTTACAAATAAATCAGATAATAAAATTGATTAATCTCGATGAAATTATACGTGTAAAGCAGTGTAAAGTATAATGTTACTTTGTTTTAGAGATAAATATATATTTATAAATCAGATGATTGAAATTTCACGCGACTGATGAAAGAAAAAATGAAAAAAAAAAAAAAATAAAAGACAAAGGACCTGCGTAACCGAACTTACACACGAGCACACACGAGTGTGTGTGTGTATGCGAAAGCATACGAGAGTATACGAGTTTTACTAAGTTTTACGAAGATAGCCGAAATAAAAGAGCGCTATTTCAGTTTGAAAATTTAAAAAGGTTAAAGGTTAAACTATAATTTTTTTAAGTGTTCAATAATTAGACAAACATTCTTACTTATATGCTTACTTAAAATTAATTTTAATTAACAAATTTGATAATTGGAATATTTAATTATATTTTATTTAAAAAAACAAAAAAATCATTAATATTAGAATAATAATAATTAGGTACACACAAAGATTATTAAGAACTATTAATAATAATCTTTGTGAATCTAGTTTTTATTAAAAAAATTAATTAAAAATAAATAGTAGTAAATAAAGTTTTCAGATATTGTTGAAATACTTTTATTTGTTATTCAAAATTTTTTAATAACATTTTAACATTTTAATAAAATTTTAATTTGTTATTTAAAATTTTCAAAGTACAACAATTAATAAAATTGATTTGGAATGCATTAATATTTTTCAAGAACACGAGTTGATAGTAATATTTTCTATAATAAAATTTTAAATAGCTGTTTTTATTGACGATCAAAATGCATGACGATATTGAAATCTTGTTGCATGCCAAGTACAAAAAAAAAAAAAAACAATAAATAACATTGTAGTATAAGAGGACTCATATTACAACTGTATAATTCAAAATAATTATATATATTATAATTATTCAATCATAGTTTTTTCATGTTCTTTTAAAATATATATAACTTGGAGATAAATTTTTTTACATTTAAAACAATGATTATTTATTAAATCATATTAATTTTTTTCTTCATTTTCGATTAAAATATAGACCTCCACTCCGTTTATTTTCCTTGAACTTTGAATTGATTGTATTTTTCTTTATTTTAACACACTAAGTTTTCATTCATTTTATTTCGTAAGTAATTTATTTCAATAATATTCAGGTCTTGTTAATTTTTAGTTTGATTGTATTTTCACTAGAAAAAATATCATTAAAAATTTGTGCATATTTAACAACAAAAAGCTTGAATAACAACATCAAGGAAATAAAGTTTTAAAATACAACTGTTAATTGTTTGTTTGTCGGAGATGACTAGAATGGAGAAAATTATCCCCCGCTCTTTTTCTCAGCTCACTCACTTAAAGATTCAGGTAAAAATGCTCTCAAGTAATCACAAACATCAGTATCTCTTCTAACGTGCTACCTATCACTCGTGCGTTTAAAATTTCACAGTTATTTTATTTAAAAAAAAAAAATAAAAAATACATTTAAATATATGAAAATTAAAAAAAAATAATCTCCATTAATCAATAATAATAATTTATATTGTTTTATCACATAATAAACAATTCTTTGATTCGAATTGAAAATTGATTTATTCAAAAGTGAAAGTGATATTATAAAGAAAGTATTTTATAAGTAATTAAAAATTTTATCAATCGTCAAAATGTTAAAATACATTCTTGATAATTTTTCATTACTATTATTAAAAAAAATTAAAACTCTTTTTAATATATGACACATGTTATTTTGTCACCAACAAAAGAAAAGAAAAAAAAAATGTTTGCAATAATTTAAAGTTTGTGTTAAAGAATTATAAATTTTTTTTTCATTTCTGAATAATTATAGTTGTTTTAAAAGTGAATAAATTGTGCTTCATGTGTGGGTATTTTAATATATTGCAATTAAAGTTTGACATTAAATTTCTTTATTTTTTGTAAACATTTCATTATTTAAATATTTTCAACATTTAAAAACTTGATCAAATTTATTACATCAAAATGCCGAGGGCCTCGGGATCTTCTTTACAACCAATTGAAGAATCACGTTCTTCAAAATCAGGTGAAAATAAAGAATAAAATTATTTAAATACTTTTAAAAAAAAAAAAAAAGATCATTTCCTCAATTTAAATTTTATTGGTTTGCATCTTTAGAAATTTTATTTGGCAATAATTATTACGAAATAAAAAGGATATTATAGTACATCTACTGCGACGTCCGTGATGCGTTAATTTGTATACTTTTGCATTAAGCTGCAATATAACAAAGATTTACATGCATTTATGTATATTTGCACTTTCTCTATTTTCTATTTCAAGGAAGTGAAAACTCGAAATGACCGCGAAACATTTTCAACTATTTTTTTCAAATAATAAAAATAATAATAAATAATTAAAAATATATTTTTTTTTCTAAATAAAATATTGTATTTTTTTTTAACATGAAAATTGAGTCACTTAATTTTATTACAAACGACAATCTCAAATTAATAATTAAAAAAATGTTATTTCAATTTTGTTTAAAGTTTTTTTTTTTTTTTTGCTCCTGAAAATTGAGTTTGTGTTTTATAATAATTATTTATTTTAAATTAATTCAATGTAAATATAAATTAGTCTATTGATATATTTACATACATGTATATATTATTTGTATATAATTCATAAGTTTTTATTATATAGCGGTGCACGACTTGGAGACACTCAAGTGCGCACGAAATTTACCGTTAGCTGGTCAATCTGTTGACCACAGTCTTCAAAAGAGTATAATTAATAAATAAAAGTAAAGAAAAGTTAAGTAAATATATAAATAAACAAAACTTAACAATAAACAACATGATATACTTGTATGAATATATTTCAATATGCAAAATAATGTGTTTCCTTTTTAATTGATTTTTGTTTTTTTGTTTTTGTTATTTTAATTTTTGAAAATAATTTATGTCTGTCAAATTTAAAATTATTATACTTTTATTTTGAATTCATTTACATATGTAAACAATATGTTTTTGACATTCACAATTTTATTATTGACTTTTAAATTGTAATTTTAAGTGGAAAAAAAAATAAAAAATAAAAATTGCAAAATTGATAAAGCTGAACAATTAAATGAAAATGAATATTTTTCATTTGTCTAAAATAAGTCTAAAAATTTTTTTTTGAGTAGCAGTTCATCATTCAGTTGAGTGTTAAAATTAAACACTTCAAAATGTGTTAATAAATAAACATAAAAAAAAAACAAGTTAACATTTATAGAAAATGTTAATTAAACATTCAAAGATGTCAAAAATTGAACATTTGATTTTTAACATTTGCATTCTTTTATAACTGTGTACTGTAAATTTTTGTATGCAGATATATAATACAGATGATTCTATATTGCTTTCATTTATTATTTTTTCTGTTGTTTAAATCTGCTAATTAAAAGTTTGAATTTTTTATTTAAAAACCATATAAAAACATACATGTTTGTTTTCTCTTTTGAAAATATATGTCGTTTTATTTTTGATAGTTTATTTTTATATTTTACGATCATTTCAACTCAAGTTATGTCTTTCAAAAGCTGGAAAAGATTTTTATTTGTATGTACAAGGCCTTGATTTTCATCCAATGATAGAACCTCAATTTATCATATAAATAAATCAATAAAAAAAAAAAAAGCTATTAAGATTTGATAAAATATTTTCCCATGTTTTTAAAAACTTATTTAAAGAAAAATAAATCACAAAAATTAATTGTTGCTTATATGTATAGTTTGGCATTTTTTATTTTAATTGATTGAAATAACAACTGACTTGAATCATCTGTTATTTTATTAATTTGTTATTATAAAGATGTCATGGATGTAAAATATTTCTCCAATGTAAATAAAACAAACTAAATATTGCAATATTTAGAAAATTTTCAATACACTTTCTGAAAAAATACAGATATTATATTGAACTTAACATAAAAAAGTGAATTGTATTTTTAGATAGTATACAGAATGTATAAAGAATGAAAAAAAAAAAATATAGTTCCTTTTCAAACTATATTATTATTTGCAACATGATCATGATTACACATTGAAAAATAATAATAACCATTTGATGAATCGTTATATGCACCAACTGTTGCAGTTAATTTTCAAGAAAAAAAAAAAAAACTGAATAAATTGATAAGAAAAGAAATAATATTAAAAAACAATCTTGATCTTTAACTCGAGAAAAAAAAATTTCTTCGCTATCCAGATGTCTTGACGATCAATTAATTTGTTTATTTATTATTCAAAAACAAAAAATTTTTAATGATTGATCAAGTGTTATCAAATCTTTTACAAACAATTTAAAATATTTTATCATTTATATTCAAAAATTAATTATTAAATTTAATATAATTGAATATATGTTTATGTGACATTGAAAGAGGTCAAGAATGTAAATCTATCGCTGGAAAGTTTAATGATTTAACTAGTCAAGTCACGATGAAGCACCAAATCCATGTGATCAACCTGAAACATCACCTCACTGATATCAAGCATTCACCTAATTTTTTTTTTTTATTATTGCTTTTTATATTTATTTTTATTTTGCCTTTAAAATCAAAAAATTTTACTAACATTTAGTCTCTATAAAGAAGTCAAAGAGGAATCACCAAAAATATTTGTTTTTTTTACTACAAATATATTAAATTTAATTCAATAAAAATATAATTTTTTCTTCAATAGTCTTTATAATTTAATTTTTTATAATTATTTTATAATATTTAGAACTCACGTAATTAAAAATCCCGGTTCATATTAACGTGACTTCCTGTTAAACATATACACAAACACGTACAACAATAAGACGAAATATTTAATTTTGAGTGTTTATTAAAGCTTAATATCGATATGGTGGCTGAATTAAATTGCATTCCAAGTATAACAGTCAAGAAGAAAGGACAAAAAAATAATAAAAATTCAGTATCATTTGACAATATTGATAATAATATTATAAAAACAGTGAAAAGACCAAGTTGGATTGAAATAGCAATACGTGAATCAATTCCAAAATTTATTAATGAAGATAATGAACCTAAGAAACTAACAAATTATCAAAATTTTGTTAAAAAAAAAATTAATATTAATAATGTGATTGATGAAGAGTGTAGTATACAAAGTGATAACGTTAATAATAATATTGAAGAAACTTTTATTGATCACAAAGAGCCAATTTACAGTGTTGTTGATTTTTCGAAAAAAAGTCGTGATAAAAAAATTGGAGATAATAATAATGCTGATTATTTAATACATCAAAAAGAATTATTAGAAAAAAATAAACAACTTTCAGAGTGGTTGAGCACCAATAAAGCACCAATAAATAATAGAGACTTTATTTTTATTGAAAAAGATAATTTTATTAAAAAAATGAAAAATAAAGAATCAAGTGATGATCCTTGGTTGAATCCTGTATCAATTCCACGTGGTGTTATAAATATAGAAAATCAAAATAGATATCGTAAGATATTTAAAAATGAAAATCATGATATTATGATGGAAAAAAATGATGATATAACTGATGATATGATGTCAACAAATGTCGATTCGATTAGTGAATTTGGCACATTGAGCTATCAAAAACATGCAAAAATAAATTACGATATTCAAAAAAATATATCGTCAATTGAACATGATGATAACTGGAAATTTGTTGCTAAAAAAATCCATGAAAATCAACAAAACGATAGTTTGAAATTTGGGATAGAAAAAATAATGGAAAATAGTCATATTGATGGTACTAATGAATCAACAAGTAATATTGATGATGATAATACATTACCAAAGTATTCAGTAAATAATACAGGTGAGAGAAAAAAAATTCTGAAAAAAAGAAATAAATTATTTTATGATAAAAAAAAAACGTTAAATAAATTGCTAAGATACCGGTGGAAATTCTTGTATATTCTAGACATTCTGACATACTGACAAAATGTATATATTTTTTTTTTTTTGTAAACTATTGATGGACAGATGTTATTGCTTTTTAAAATTTGTATTCCGTTACTAAAAGACTTCCGTTAGATAAAATTTTATTCCCTGTTTCTATTCATTTATTAAATGAAACAACATTGATGATGATGATGTCGAAAAGCATCTGGATAGTTCACATGTATAGTTTTTTTTTTTTCTTCTGCAATCTGCACTTCTACGTGTTACAGTTATTGACACAATCTTTCGCAAACAGTTGGTACGTAATCCAAATCGTGATATACAAATATTATTCATGTACGTTTTAATAAAAGCAAAAATTTAAATAAATAAACAGAATAACAAATTTTTTGCTTTAATAAATTCAATCAATATAACACAACGTTCATGATAGAAAGAAAAGGTAAACAGGTGCGATTCAAGTCGACTGCTAAAAAAAATTTTAATATTTGTTTTTAATATTTTCCCGAATTTTTTTTATAATAAAAATAAAAACTTTAAAAAAAGGTTTACTCGCTTAAAAAATATGAAACGATTATTAATAATTATTGTTTGATTAGAACAATTATTGTTCTAATCAAACAATAATGAAAATATGTAAGTTTTTTTTTTTTTTTTATTTGAAAATTATAATGTTAAATATTTTTTATAATATATTGAGAACATTTTCAAATAAATTAATAATTTTTTTTTCATTGTTTTTCAATGTTAAAAAATTTTTAAACCATTTATTAATTATTTTTCTGAATTTTATATTTGAAAAAAAGAGAATGAGCAGGAGGAGAGATGAATGATAAAAGGTATAAAAAAATAAGAAGGGATTAAGTGTATCTGTTGAATTGTTGATGGTTCATGGAAAGTTTAATGTCAGTGTCAAATAAGAAAAAGATAGATTGATAAAGAAAGAGAAATAAAATTACAAGTTTAGTTGAAAGACTTTAATGCTTCGATAGTCTGGCACACTTTGTTTATTGACGTTGGAAAGACATCACAGCAGTATCATCATCTCTTAAAAATTAACTAACAAAAAAAAACATACTTATATATTCAAATTAATTTTTTATAATTGAAATATAAAATTAACATAACTTTTTATAAGTGAATAATTAATTTTTTTAAATATACAGAATAAAAAAATTGTAAGTACAATATAATTATATTTTAAATCATAACTTATTCCATTATTAATATGTTCAAAGAAATAAAATAATATATATATATACATTTGTGGAATAATTTAAACGTATATTTAATATTATATTATTCCAGAATGAATTAGAAAATTATTCTAGCATTTATTGAAGAATATACATATCATACTTTTACTCTTAAAAATAATTGTAAATACTCTTATTTATTTATTTCATTTTTTATTTCATTATTTTTTGATGTAAATTTATTATTCTGTGAAAATATAATGAATATAACTTTCTATAGGACGTTTTTAAACAATTATTAAATTAAATTGAGAATCTTTGATCTTTGAGTTCAATTAATTCAATTATTAAAATTAAATATAATTTGCTTGTTAAACAATATTTTATAATTTTAATATACACTTCAAACATTATTATTAAGTAAAAAAAAAATGTCTTTATATAAATAGTATTACAAAAAGTATACAATATAATATCAATAATAATAAATGATAGATATAATGTTACTAACTTTCGAGAAATACTTTTGATTGACTATTTATTTTTATTGTTTGTATTTTTGTAAACTATATGGGGAATTGTTTAAGGTACTATCGCGTGAGTAATATAAATATATAAATCTCTTTATGCATTCAATTTTACGGATTTGTGATCACGCATTTTATGGGCCTCTCGTATCTAAATTATGTTTCTGTAATTCCATGTCTTCTGTTGTAATTTTACGTCTCAAAAAATCAAAAAATAAATTTTAAGTTTTTATTAATTAAACACAAAAAAAAAAAAAAAAATGTTTGATGACATATGTAAAATTGAATATGAAATAAATAAAAAAAATAGTAAATTTTAAATTATCCGTGGTAAAAAAATTCATCCGAGTTTTTCCATATTTCTTTCGATTTTTTTTCAGTAAAAAAAAGTTTAATTTCAAGAAAAAAATTCCAGAGAAATAGTTTCACCAAAAATGGAGCATTTTACTATTTAAATGCAGCTTTTTTTTTATTAATTAATTTTTAATTAATGACGTTTTGTTCTCAGGTGCTAACAATGAATCTCATGACAAGGACAGTTTGAATGAAACTGGAAGTAACACTGAGGATCTCGTGGAGGGAAATCAATCAGGAAGTGCTCATAATCGACGTAGTGGAAAGCTAACAAGTGCTAATATATCATCATCAGATTTACCTGAAAATAGACCAAACACCACAACGGCTTCACCAAGGTCACTTGTCTCCAGGATTCTCGCAGGAGCGAGATCCCCCGATAATGATCTTCTTGATAATTCAGAACCCTAGTAAGACAACAGTTTTTTAGAGATCCCTGGCAAAAATATTTTTTAAATAGATTTACCCGTGCTATTTTTTTTCTGCAATCTGTATTTCTCCGGAATCAGTTCAATTCGGATTTTCTCAGATTGGGGCAAGTCCAAAATAATATGAAAAAATCAAAGAAATATTTCATTAAAACTCAATAAAAATTAGTAATTAGTAACTGTAATTATTTATAATTATATTTGTTATTTATCTATTTTTTTCTTTTGCTCATTGTTAAGTCAAAAAGATAAGACAAAAAAACATATGCGCATATATAAACAAGAGCCGACACAATCTAACAATTTATTAATGACAAAAAAACCAACATCTTGATGCCGAATAATTTTCTTTTCAGTTCTCAATTATGGATTGTCCTTTCCAATGTTTATGGTGAATTAATTATCATTATGATGATGGCCTTGTGTTTAGCTGAGGTCATGGATACTCCAGTGCCACTTTTAAGTGTCCAGGTATTTAAGAAAATAAAAAAAAATCTATTAGTTTAAATAATTCAAAGCAATAAATAAATCAATCAGAAAAACATCTTCATCATCACCTTGTCTTTGAAAACAGGTTTAAAAAAAAATACAGTCAGTTGAGCTCGTGCTAGGTATTTTTTTTTTTTTTTTTTCTTTCAGTGTATCTGTTCACTCGATCGAAAGGCACGATTTCTAATTCGCCTTTGCTTAGTGAAATCGTTTATTCCAGCCAAGATCAAGGCCCCGCAAGTTTTTTTTATTTTTTACTTTTTATAAGTCTAAAAAAAAAATTTCCCCTTCTTTGAATTACCAAAGTGTAATAAGATAATAATCATTAAGGATTCATGGACCGGAAGTCATTTGTAGTCATCATTATAACATTACATTTTTAAAAAAATTTTTAAATATATTAATTTTCATCAAATTTATACATTAGACAGAAGTGGTAATTATTCACTTTCTTCATTTCTTCCGGTCAGTCTACTGAAAATTAACATAATCTTATCTCATGTTGATATATTTTAAATTAGAAAAAAAAAAAATGATTCATAAAAATAGTACAAATTTAATGAAGTATATAAATATATGAGAAAGTAAATTTAATTTTCAACTTCCCATTCGTTTTTCATGAATTAATAATTATCATTTTAATAACGTAAAAAAAAGGCGATTAAAATTGTGAGGATTTTGGGTCAATAGCATTGAATAGTTTGAAGCAACATAATTTATAAAACTAGTTCTATAAATGTCAAAAACCTTTTATACTATTATTATCATTATATTCAAAATTTTTAAGTAGTTTTATGTACTCAGATTTATAATAAAAAAAAAATAAACAAAATCTAACTAGTCAAATTGAACAAACAAATTGAATTGAATTTATATGATATGTTAATTTGAATTGATTTTAATTAACATCAGCTTCTTTTGATATTAAGTTAATCAAAGTTTATTTATTTATTTATTTAGGTTTTTACGCCCTTGACATTTCTTTCTTAATGAATTAAATTAAATTAAGTCTTATTTATAATACAATATTATTATAATAATTTTACTTTTTATTTAGAGTTTTTTCTTAATTTATCTCTACGTTGGAAGTATCATCGTCATAATCAGCATTTATCTTTGGGTCCTGATGGATAGTTGTGGAAGTTTATCAGGTAATTCTGATGATGCTGAACTTGGAGGAACATCTCTCACGCGATTTGGTTCACTAAAAAGAGCTCATATTTCAAGATCAAAAACAGCATCAACGAGTTTTTACATTCGTGTTGGTGCACTTTGTAAGTATAATTATTTTATTATTATTATTATATTATTATTATTATTATTATTATATTTATACTAAATAAATTATTAATTTGTTTATCAAGTATTTGGCTTGGCAACTTTGGTATTCAATGGCATTGAAATGGCAATGTATTCACTGATGCAAGGCGCAGATTGTTTGAGTGATATTGTCTTTGTTCATCCAGTTCTTCATGGACTTTTTACATTTTTACAAATGCATTTTTTATTTGTCAATTCTCAGGTAAATATTAAATAATTAATTTATATTTTATTTAATAAATTTATTATTTAAAAAAAATAATTTATTTAGGTATTAGTAGAAAAATTTGGACTAGCAGCAAGATTTGGATTTACTCATCTTGCTGCAACAAATATTGCAGTATGGGTAAGATTAGTTATCTGGGATTCAGCTCAAGAATGGACATATTTTGTGCATTTGGCACAAAAAGGTCCTGAAATATCTTCTTCACCATTGAGCCTCAGAAGATTTCCTAGTGTGTTAAATAGAAAAACTCGTGATATTATTGATGGTAAGTTTACGATCAGAAAGAAAAATATAAGTATATCAAAATAAAATTCATGTGTTTTAGAACAACATATTTTTTTTTGTTTATAGTTACGAGTACAGCATTTGGAAATTCATTTACAGCAAAATCATTTTATCAGCCAATATCTGATGAACAAATATCACAAGTTGTAACTCTTCAACAGTGTTTAAATACAAATACACTGGGGCAATTGTGGACTTCTAGTATGCTTTTTCTTTATCCCTTCATTGTTCAATTTAGGTAAGATTATAAAAGTCTAGGGTTCAAAAAAAAAAAGAAAATACAAAAATCGTTTGATTGTATATAATTGAGGCTGTTCATAAGAGACCATGTGAATAAGTATATATTTTGGTTGTTGGCAGATTAAAAAAGAATAAAAAAAACCCTTGTGACGCATGTAATGTTGTCATACTGACACTTAAATTAAGAAACAAAATTTCTAACTATACAATGAAAAAACGTTGTCAACTTTAACATAAAATATCAGTAAAATATGAACAGCCTTGATGATCTGATTTTCTAATATAGATTACAATATTAATATATAAAATTCATATAAATTTCAGTTTGATAGCAGCAGCAGTAACTTTTGTAATGGGACAAAATGTAGGTAGAAATCGTTTTTCACACAAACACAAATTTCATAGTATTAAAGATTTGACAAGTCATACGAGAATTGGCTGTGACAGTTCCAGTAAAGGTCTTTTTCTTGGTATACTATCAATGACAGCTGGTATTGTTGTTATTTTAATATTTCTTGTTGTTCGTGAAAATGAAAAATTTCCACCAACAACATTATCATGGTTAACAAATGGTACACTTATTGCAATATTAGGATTAAGTTCATTAATGACAATAAGTGGTCTTGTACAAGTACGTCAAATGTCAATTGTCTCAAGAGCACCACCATCACTTGATACAATATTATCAAATATAACAATATTTGGTGTACAACTCTATTGTATATTTACAGCAGTTGTTTGTGCTTGTTCATTAATATCATATTCAACAAATGTTAATGATGAAATTGATGATGATTCACGAGGACGACATATTATGTTACTTATTGCATCAATATTACAATTATTTCAATGTTTTGCACAAAGTACATTAATTGCTGAAGCATCAAAAAGAAGTTGTATTACTAGATATCAAATGATTGCTAAACCAGCAAGACAAGTTATAACATTTTTATTATTTAGTAATGCAGTATTATGGGCATTTGATACTGTCGTAACACAAACATGGATTACCCAAGAATTACAATTAAGATTTTTTGGTGTTCTTGCATGGGGTATTATATCAAGAATATGTTTACCATTATTAATATTTTATAGATTTCATAGCTGTGTTTTGTTACTTGAAGCTTGGAATAAATGTTACAGAACACCGAGAGGTGAACTTTCACTCAATTGACGAATACTTGATCGTTTAAAACAATCATCTAGGTAAAAATATTTAATATTATAAATATTCTTAAAATACTATATTAAAAATAAACATTTGAATATTTTCATTAATAATTTATATTTGTTTTTTTTTTCTAGAAAAAAATCAACAAAAAAAATTATCCAAAATAAAAAATTAAAAAATAATTTTATACTGAATATTGAGGATAATTTTTTTCCAAACAATCATGATGAATATAATTTATCCTGCCATCAAAATGATATTGAATTTAATGACAATTTAAATTTTATTTATCCATATGAAAATAATGCAAGTCGTTTATGTTTTGATAAAAATCAGGAAATATTTTTATCAACTTCTGTTATTCTTCATCATCATCATCCTCATAATTAAACGAATTTTAGATACAATGCAAGTAGATTTGATGATCAAAAGTCTAAAAAAAATTCATCAATCATCTGATAAAATTTATGTAAAATAAGTCTTAGTGAAGATAATAGCGTTATTGAAAATATTATTATTAATCATAAAAATAATAAACCACAAACATTTAAAAAAGTGCCATGGCACTCTTATGCTCAAAAAGAGACAGTCTTGACTTGAAAAATTAGGAAAATTAAAATATAAAATTAATAAAATTGACGCTTTCTGGGCTCTTTCAAACAAAAAAAAAGTAAATTAAAAAAATAATAATAAATAAACTCGAATAATAATATTTAAAAAGTGTTTTCGTGGTCAAGAAAGTGTCTGTAGACTATTATCAAGTAACTTTGGGCAATTAGTTTTTTAAATCAAATATTAAGTAATAAATTCTTGCATGGGAAATTTTCTTATGTAGATCAAAATGAATTTACTGAAAATATAGCTAAAAATTGTATATCTGTCATTAATTAATTGAACTAAAAATAATAATGTGATATTATATTCTTGGCGATAATATTTTTGGCAAAATTGCATAAGGCATTAATACCACATCTTGTGAACATCACAACATTTTGAATTTATTATTAACGTCCCAAAGTTTTTGATTATTTTATTTTGACTAATGCTATATTCATTTTATTATATATTAAATATAAAATTGAGTGCAATATTACATTTTAAGTTTTTTATCATGATGAATACATGCATTTTTCAAAGTATAATATAGTCGATGGCGTTGTACAGTTTTAATAATGAAATAAAATTAGAATAAATTTATACGAGTAATGTGTATACCAATAGTTGATCTTTTATATATGTATAGGAATATTTAACATATACATTGTCTTTTGTCTTTATTTTTAACACCTTTCTTGGCTTCCTTGTATTCTAATTTAAAATAGCCATGCAAGACGTAACTAAAAAAACAAAAAAATTAAAGTTCAGTGAAACTATTATTAATGTTTTTTGAATCACATTTTTGTACATAGATATTAACGTTATGTATTTATTGGTTTATATAAATGAGAAAATAAATATAAAAATATTATTAAATAAATAAAACTGTTATTTTATTTTATGCAACTACTCTTTATTATTATTATTATTATTATGATTATTTGTCATTATAAAGTTTTATAAATATTTATTGAAAAATGAAAAATGAGTCTATTGCTGAGAAACATATTGATTATTATTATCATTTATTCAATGTAAAGATTGAATGTAACACCTTGAATAAGACGATTTAATCAAGGCCAAAATCATCGTCAGTTGGTGGTGCTGAAGGTTTTGATTGTTCACCAGTGCCGAAGAATGCATCAGCCATTCCTCCCATTCCTCCCATTCCACCCATCATTCCTGGGAAACCAGCTCCGCTACCACCGAATTTTGATGCAACTTTGTTAATAAGATTCATGACCTTGGGATTTTTTTGATACTTCAAAATGTTTGCTGGGTTTGAAGTGATGTCAACAAATGCTGCTGAAACCTCAGGATCCTAAAAAAAAAATTTAGATATAAATAGTATATCAATTAATTTTTCAATGAAATTTAAAAATAATTTTTGACATTGAAAAATTATTTATAATAAATAAATTTAATATATTTTCTATTTACTGACAATTTAAAAATAATATAAACATCAAAATTTCAATTTGTTACTTTTACAAATTTCATTTTATATCTTTTTCTAACGAGCTACTGTAAAATCTATTAATATCAATGGGCTATTTGTATATAATCATATGTTTGTGATTTAATATCAATGGTACATAACGAGTTTTAAATTTATAATAAAAACATTGTTGATAATTTTAGTTTGTGTGTTAAAAATAATATTAAAAATTTTTTCATTTTTTTAAAGTTATTACCTGGAATGCTGCTTGAACTTCTGGGTCGCTGAGATATTGATAGAAATTTGCTCCATCAGCCTGGGATGCATCATTTGTATTTTCACAAGTTTTGGCAGCTTCTTCACGTGCTTTCATCATTTTTTCACGTTTTTCTTTTTCCGCCTTTTCATGTTCTCGTCTTTCTTTCTTTCTTTTTTGTTCTTCAATTTTTTTGGCCTATTGAAAAAAAAAAAAAAAAATACATTTATTTAATTATAAAATCATTTTTCATGAGTATATTAGTAAATTAATTATTTTAGAAGTTTTTAAAAATAAATATTATAAAATAATTTAATTAATGTAAGCTTTATATGATATAAAATATTTTGGCATTTTGATAAAACTTGATAAATAAAAAATACAAAAAAAATTTTTACATGTTGTGCACGAAGTGAAACCTTATACGGCGGCGTCCCGGACACATCTAAATATAAAAGTGCTCGACGTCGCGACGCTCCACTGTCCATTTAAAAATGCCGCAAAAATCTTATCTTTTAAATAAATGATAATTTTCGATAAAATATTTAATGTTTTTTCTTTAATTAGAAATATCCTATAATATGTGGTATAAGAGAATTTTTAAATTATAAAAAATTTTTAAATACTTTTCTACAATAGCGTCTTTTTTGGATTTTTATTTTTCATTAGCCAAATTGGTGCCAAAAAATTATGGTAATTGGACAATGTTGCTACTTCATTTTGCCAAATTATCTACATAGTAAATAATTTTTAAAACATTTAAAGCATATTTATTTTAAGGTTGTAAATATAACATAATATCATAAAATATAACATGTTATTTAATCAAAATAACTACGTCAACGCGTGGACACAAAATAATCAAGTAAAAAAAAAATAATAGTCATTACTTTCACGCTATAGAAAATGACATTCAAGTTATGAAAATTAACATAAAAATTGAATACTGTAACAAGTTTTTGACAAAAAATTTATATTGATTTAAAAAAAAAAATAATCTTTCGCTCTTGAAGTTTTACAAATCTGGGACACGTTATTTTTAAATCGAAGAATAATATTGCAATGTCTTATTAAATCATAATTTCAACCTCAAAGGCTGACGAGCCGAATTTTTTTTTATCTATTTATTTTTTCTAAACAAACAATAACGTTTTTAAATATTCAAAAAGGCCAATTTCTTTTTTTATTCTTTTAACAGTCAATTTGTCAAAAATTAATTAAAAATTTTTAATTCTTTCTTATTTTCAGTTTTTAAAATCATGAAAATATATAAAGTAATTAATTTTTTTCATAATTAAATTTTTTTTAAATTAAATATAAATTGATTCTAATATTAACCATAAAAATATGACTAAAAAAAAATAATAATTCAAAGATAATTGTCACGACAATCGATTGAATGAAAAATAAATAAATAATAATGATTGTTTGTAATTAATGATAAAATAAAAAAAAGAAACGGTAGGGGAAAAAAAACTACTATATACAAACTGGGTGGGCGATTTGCCACACGTTAGATTTAGTCGTACCCGAAGGGGGTTTGGCGTTGGGTCTTAAACATTTTAAATATCTCAAAAGACATTTTAGTGCTGTGAAGTTGACACGAGGATAGGTCGTAGTGGTTTAAAATTCAGCTGTCTTAACGACAGTTTGATAAAACTAGTTTAGTGAAACTCAGTGAAACAACGAAATGATGGTCTCAACAACGACACAGCCAAGAATTGTGTTCGTTGTAGGCCTTTTTATAGCATTTTTTGCAATTTCCTTGCAGGGTAAGTTTAACCAAAAAATAACATAATAATAATATTTGTTAATTTAAATAATTAACAAATAAAAATTTACATTTTTTAAAAAAAAGAATAAACAAACAATATCTTTATTATTTAAAAAAAAAACTGAGAAATAAACAAAAAAAATAATATTTGGATTGTTTGTATAATTTTAATATTATACACAATATTACACTCATCGCTATTATGTAAAGTGGGGATAAGGTCATCCAGAATTTTGATATCTAATTTTGTCATTCGAAAAAAAAAAAAAACTTGGATTCAGAAATTTTCAAGTTTTTCTATTTTTAATGTTTTTTTAGTCATTTGAAGTTTAAATTTAATTTTAATGAAGAGAAGAGTCAATTTAATCAGAATTAATGTTTTTTTATTTATTTTTAATTTGTAAACAAAAGTGTGTGTGTATGTCATCGTTGTTGTCGTCATGTTGACGTAAATGTGACGAATGACTTGAGACCAAGGTCAATGTTACATAAGTTTAGTGTCACAAACTCGTCATCATCCTCGACCCATTCTAGAGCTTTTCTTTTTCATCAGGTGGTTAATTTTATAATTCTCATTATCACTAAATAATTTATCAAATCAGTCATTTAAAAACTGTGAAAAATATATTTATTATTATTATTAAACAAAATAAATAATATAGTTAAATAAACAATCATGACATGCTACGATGATTGAAATTTCCGATTGTTTTAATTTTTAATACTCAAAAATATGTCTACATTTAAAAAAAAAATATTTTTAGATAATTTTTTTTATTTTTCATTTTATTTAATTAATTAAATGAATTCATTTTTTTTTTTTTTTTTTGAAGCTTAGAAATGTAAAAATGTAGATTGAGAAGTTTTTCGTGTCCCCTGAAATCCACCTACCTACTTATGCTAAACTTAGATATTTTAAGAAAATGAAGACCTGCTATAGTGACTGTTTTTAAAGTTGGCTTTTACTTAATTTTCTTAGATTTGTTCTTTATATTTCATACTATACATTTTTTTTTAAAATCTATTTTTCATCAAATTTTTTCTTTGTTTATTCCTTTTATTAAAATTATTATTGTTAAATTAATAAATTATTTATGTGTATCGCTATTTTTAGATATAGACCTAAAAACAGTCCAATACAAAATTAATTCCAAGAACAATTTACTAGAAAGTAAGAATTAAATTTAATATGTTTGACATATACCTAGTTAAAAATTTTTGGCTAAAAACAAGTATCGTGAAAACTTGATTACATGTTAGGTCAAAAAGCAATATGGAATGATGCATCTGCAGTCATCGGTTAATAAAGTTAACAAATTATAGTATGTTTGTAAATTCAAATATATATATATATATATATATATTTAGTTGGAATCAAATTGTGAAGCTAATCCGGGTAAATTAATTGACGTCTAAGACAAACTTGCGTCACCTGGCAGGTCAGATATTTTTGTCAACCTACGCAAGCATCACTGCTCAACAAGACACCCGGTTAAATTTTATACGATCACAGTACGCATATTCATTAGAATTATTTATTTTTATTTTTTATTAAAAAAAATTTTTAAAAATTTACAAATTATTTGGTTATTGTTATTTTTTAAAATCTATTTATTTTTGTTGACAGTTGTGCAAAGTGATGAGCAATCTGATTCAGTTATTTCTGAGGTTCAATGTCGACCATACATCGAAAAAGCACTCAAAGGTCGAGAAGCAGGTTCGTCAAAAAAATAACATGTTAAAAGAATTGTTTAAATATTTTTTTTTTGCTTTTAATTTTTAGGATTTGTAGATGAAGGCAATGTAGATGAAAAAAATTATGTTGAATCACCACATTCTGAAGAAAAAGTGAGAATAAAAAAAAAACATCAATCGTAATTTAATTTAAAAATTTTTGATTAAATTAAATTTTTAGAAAGAAGACGAGGCCGAAAACGAAGACGAAAAAGCCTCATTAGAGGCTGGTCATGATGTTAAAGACTCTGGCGAAGATAGCAAAGAATCAGGAGATACAGAAGATTTGAATAAATCAAATGAATCTAATGAAGAAGTTAAGGTTGAAAACGAAGATGAAGAATCAAAAGAAAAAAATTATCAAAGTGTTGAATCAGCTGAACAAAATCAGTCTAATGAAGATTCCGTAGAGGCAAATCAGCAACATGAAAATGTCGATAATGAACAAGATTCAAAAGAATCTTCTGTTGAATCTGATGAAAATAAATCAAGTGATAATGGACAAGATTCAAAAGAATCTACTGTTGAATCTAATGAAAATAAATCAAGTGAAGATGCTGTAAAAGGTAAAGAACTATCAGATTTAAATTTGAATTTTTTATATTAATATTTAACTTCTTTTAAAAAAGATGATGGAGACAAAACAGAGGAAGAAAAAGATGATTCAAAATCTCTGGAGGCAGAGGAAGAAAAAAAAGATTTTGCTGATGTTTCCGATGAGATATTTAAAACATCTGAAGAAATTAAAGATACAAAAAGTGAAGAAACAATTAAAGAAATTTCTGTATCTTTAGAAAATAAAACTGAAGATTCAAGTGAATCTGATGAAGTTAAAAGTTCTACAGAAAATGATAGTAAAGAAAATGAAAATGTTACTGTAGAAAGTGAAGAAAAAAAAGATGAATCGTCGGAAGAAAATACTCAGATTGTTGATGATGCTAGTAAAGAAAATGATCAACGATCTGAACGACAAAAACGTGAACCAGTTGATGATAATAAATCGGCAGAAAAATCTGAAGAAAAACTTGATGATAAATCAGCAGAACAATCAGCAGAGAAATCTGAAGAAAAACCTGATGATAAATCAGCAGAACAATCTGAAGAAAAACCTGATGATAAATCTGAAGGAAAACCTGATGATAAATCTGGAGAAAAATCTGAAGAAAAATCGGGAGAAATAGTTGATGATAAATCTGAAGAAAATGACGGAACAGAATCCAAAGAAAATGGTAAAATGTATTTTTTATTTTTATAACTACCAACTCGTTAAATTATTATTAAAGCTAATTTAAATTTTTATTAATTTTTTGTTTTGTCTTCATCAGATAAATCAGAAGAAAATGAACCAACACCCGAAGAAGATTTAATTCAAGAAATTGAAATACCAAAAAATTTACGACCAAGAGAGCATATAAATCAAATTTTAAAATTAGATCAAGATAATGAAGAAAAAGAAGCTGCTATTCAAAAAGCATCAGATGTTGTTCTTAAAGAATTAAAACGACTTTATGATACCGCAATTAAACCACTTGAAACACTTTATAAATACAGAGATCTCAGTAATCGACACTTTGGTGGTATGTTAAAAAAGAAAAAAAAAAAAAAACTAGTCTTTCTAATAAATTTTTTCATTTTTTAGATCCTGAAATATTTTCAAAACCATTGGTGTTGTTGATGGGTCCTTGGAGTGGTGGAAAATCTTCAATTATAAATTATTTATTGGACAATGAATATCAACCAACAGCGCTTCGAACAGGTAAGTGAAAAAAATAAAAAGAAAAAGTCAATCAAACTGTATCTTTTTGGAGATAATTAGATCAAATTTACAACAAATCATGAGTTAAAAAATACGCTAGGAGTTCAATTTTAAAATATTTTCAAAAAAAAAAAAAGTACTAGACTTTGGAAATAGCTAGATAGATTTAGAGTGTTTTTAGGCGGTGTGCAAGAGTGCATTGGTGAAAATTGCAAACCGCCAAATGGTACTGATCCAGGTGCTGAGCCATCACCAGCATATTTCAACATTCTTATGCACGGTGAAGAGCAAGAAGTCTTAGACGGTACGCAACTTGCTGCTGATTGGACGTTTTCTGGTCTTCAAAAATTTGGTCAAGGCATGTTAGATCGTCTCAGGGGTCTCAAGCTCAATAATAAATTACTTGAAAAGGTATCAACAAATATTATTAAATATATCCCATTTAAAAACATAATAATAATAAAAAGAAAATTATATAATTTATATTTACGTTAAGGTAAACATTGTGGAAATACCAGGAATTTTAGAAATACGTAAACAAGTTCAACGACTTTTTCCTTTTAATGATGCTTGCCAATGGTTTATTGACAGAGCTGACATAATTTTTTTGGTTTATGATCCGTCAAAATTGGATGTTGGCCCAGAAACTGAAGCAATTCTTGATCAACTCAAGGGTCGTGAATATCAGGTAAACTTATTGAAAAACTTTGAGTACAGTTTAGTTGTTTTAACAAGTTAATAAAACTTCCAAGTCAGATTCATCAAATAATCTGTTAGATTTAAATTTCATAATGATAACTTGATAGTTTGAGTGATACATTTGATAATAAATTTTATCAAGTAAGTAAATTGATCAAGATAAAAATGGCTACAATTTAACCCACACGAATTTCAGAGCTTTTTTTTCCTTTGAATAATTCAGAAAGAAAATGAGAAATTTTTAATCGTTTCACTAGTCAGATTTGCTCAATTATTTCAAATATATAAATTTAAATAACAAAAGTCTATGGATATAATTCGAATGGTTTAAAAATATAAATATCAATAATAATTATTCAATTTCAACAGACAAGAATAATTTTAAACAAAGCAGACCAAGTAAAACCTGAAGAATTGATGAGAGTACAAGGTGCATTAATTTGGAATATTTCACCATTAATGTCAAGTGCTGAACCACCAGTTATGTACTCAACATCACTTTGGTCATTGCCATATGAAGCTGGAGCACCAACTCGACTACTTTATGCACAAGAACGTGCGTTTTTACGTGATTTAAGATCAGCAATTGACAAAAGAGTTGAACATAAAATTGCAAGTGCAAGAAGATTTGCTGTGAGTATTTAAAAATATTGATTTTTCAATATTATAAAAAAATATTTGGTTACATGGTTTATTAATTTATTGTTCTTTTTTTTTTATATAAATAGGTTCGTGTTCGAAATCATGCTAAAATGGTAGACTGTTATTTAACAACATACTTCAATCACAAGACTTTCTTCGGCAACAAAAAAGACACAAGTGATAAAATTATTGAAAGTCCTCAAGACTATCATATTTATGAGGGTCTAAGCACACTAACAAATATCTCACGATATGATCTACCTGATCCAGATGTTTACAGAGATTTTTTCCGTTTAAATGCTTTACACGAATTTCAACCATTGAGCTCAACATGCACGTATTTTAGAGGTTGTCCAATAAATAGGCTTGATGTTGCAATTGCTTATGATCTACCAGAACTCGTTGGTAAATACAGAAAATTGGTGGAATCTACTTTAAACGAAAACAACAATAACAACAACAACAACAGCCAACAATCAACAAGTTGAAAACAAATTACTTGAGAATTATACTTTTTTTTTTTTTTTTTTTTCGCTTTTCAATAATTTAAAAAATAAAATATAAAATTTTTTAAATCTTGAGGAGGTGTTTAGTTGAGAAAGTTTGAATTTTATGACTTTATGCGAATGAAGGAGAAAAAATAAAAAACTTATCACGTTTGTATACTGAATTAATTAATTGTACAATAACTGCGATAAAAGTTTTTTTGATACAGTAAACAACGTCAGGCTGCAGGCAGCCATTGAAAATTTCATTCATAAAAATCTATTAAATTTTAAAAAATATATGACATTAAAATTTTAGTTTGAAAAGAGATACAGCTATTTGCATTCGCCTTTGTCATCAATACTTAAAATTAATATTATTATTTATTAATTCAAAAAGCTGAAGTAAAAAAGTGAAGGTCCAAAGAAATATTTAAAAAACAAACAAATAATCTTTGGTTTAATTTTGCTTGAAAAGATAAAAAATGAATAAGAAGCAAAACTTGCCAAAAAAAAACTTTGCATTTTCTCTTATCGTAATAATTTATTAAATACCCCATATTCGAATAAATTATCCTGTTAATATTACCACCGAAAATTGAGTTATTTTCGTCTTGGTTTTCATTAGCAAATTAACCAAAAAAAAAAAAAAACGAATACTATTCGTAATTATTTTGCTGGAAAAACTTCTTAAAAATGTTTAATGTTTTTTTTTTTTTTAGACTCGTGCAGCAATGTTCTTATTAATAAAATTTTTTTGTTTTGTGAAAATGACGTTTTAAATTTCTTTAACTTACCGGATAATAAAATAGATAGTTTAAAAAAAATTGGAAAATTACTTACATTTGGAGTTACTTCACGAAGCCATTCATCAGCTTGTTCATCAAAATCAAATTGACATGCAAGTCTGAGATCAGTTGCAGCTTTTTCCCAATTACCAAGAAGTTGATGTGCACGACCACGGAATTTATGTGCTGCAGCACTGTCAGGATTAAGCTCAATGGCTCTGTCACAATCACGAATACAAGCATTTGGTTTTTTTAATGATAAATAAGCTTGACTACGTTTTGCATATAACAATGCTGCTGATGGATTGAGCATTATTGCTTCAGTATAAAGTTTAATTGCTTTTTCATAATCTTGTTCAGCAAATGCAGACAATGCTTCTGATCTTTTTGAATGAGCTTTTGAAATGTCTTCTTCAGTTGGAATGAATTCTAAATCACCCATTTGTTGAGGTGAATCATTGTCTGGTTCTAAAGAATAGAAAAAACAATTTAGAATTTTAAAAAATTTATAACAAAAGAGAATTTTAAATTCAATTTACAGCATAGTAGTTTAAATAGAAAAGTAATCAAGACTTGAAAAAAAAGGGCTTACCAATAACTCCAGTCATGTCAAATGCACATTGATCATCATCGTCATCTTCATCAGAACCAAGCTCAGCATTGACACTTGTTTTTCTCTGTTTTGGTTCATTTGTCGAGGTGTTACTTGATGGTGAAGCATTAGGTATTTTGCCACCAAAACTTTCAATAAATTCTCTGACAAATTTAAGATCTGGCAAATGTAAGATGCTTGGATTTTTTTGACATAGCTTAACAAAAACTTGTAAAGGAGCTAGGCTTTCCTTACTTATTGGAATAGACATCTTACAATCTGCAATCAATTGTTAAATATTTATGTTATTAGTTCATTTATATTTTTTCAAGTTGTGGACTTTGACAGAAAAATAATGATGAGTTATTGAGACGTCAGCCGGGTCGATTATTGTCACGTATAACCTTTGTCAGTATCAAATAAATTTTCATTAAAATACTGTCAAAAGATAATTTATTAGTATTCATGGAATGTCAGATTATACAAAAATTTTTACTTTCAAAATGAGAAATAAAATTTCCCTCATAAATATACTTACATATATTATTAGAGTGTTATAATGGCAGTTACTGGTAAACACAAATCGGCAGTTAAATTCACAGAACAAATCAGAACAAATGATGATTGATGGAAAAATATGTGTGAATCAGTGACTCAGTGCTCAGTGAACAGCAGTGGATAGTGAGTCAGGAGTCTGATATACACTGATATGTAAGTTATGTATAATATACATGGTATACTACCTGGTAAGTTACAAGATGCTTTCTTTCGGTGATTTATTTTTTTTCCCAATTTATCTCTGCAATTTATTTCTGAGCATGCGTAGTTGAATGCGCAGCCGGCAAAAAGTAGGTGCTTTCTTTTAGGGTACGTTCCAAAAATCACTCGGAAGCCCGGAAGCGGCACAGTAGACGAAAAAATATAGGAATAAAATAAACTTAAAAGTTACTGGAGGTTACTGTAGATTGTAAACAACAAAATTAGCCATATTGCAATATGCCACTTGCTTTTGTTTCCTTATTACAGTTGTGAAAAGTATTTTTATAATTATTATTAATAATTAAACAATAATATTTTTTTGATTTGGACCTATAAAAATTCATGAAAAAAAAATCATGTCTACTATACCACAACAAAATATCAAAAATTTTCTATGATCGCAATCTTGAACTTC
>MKYW01000185.1:21484-35479 GCA_015776835.1 Aphidius ervi | reverse complement strand
AACATCAATCTGTGGCAATTATAATACAAAAGCCAGAGGAAAGCCAGAGTGAAACCAGACAAAAGCCAGAGCAAAGCCAGACTTGTAAAAAAGACATTTATTTATAACAATAGCAATAATTATTAATAATTTATTAAAAATTCACTCCAACTTTTCTCCACCATGGTATGCATATCTCCGACTTTTGTCCAACTTTTTTCCGCCTTTTCTTCTCAGCGAAAAATTAATTTTAACAATAAAAAAGTCTCTAAAATTCATTGAAATTCATTTATTTATTATTATTTAATTATTATTTATTATTATTATTAATAATAATAAATGAATTTCAATGAATTTTAGAGACTTTTTTATTGTTAAAATTAATTTTTCGCTGCGAAGAAAAGGCGGAAAAAAGTTGGACAAAAGTCGGAGATATGGTGGAGAAAAGTTGGAGTAAATTTTAGGCGGACAAATTTCTCCAACTATGGGTCATTTTCGTAAAAAGGTGGAGAAATGGCGGAGAAAAGTCGGAGAAATATTTCAACCAGTGTATATATAAACCAATGCATATATAATGCATATAAACCAATTTACGCCAATTTAGCCTTCAGTGAGACCTTTAACATCGTTAATTTTATATGATTTTTTCAGTTAAATATAGACTAATTATGTACTGTCAATTGACAAAACTCATTAACCCACCAAACAAAATAGAGTAAAAAAATTAAATATACCTCAGAAATATGTTGTTAATTTGTTTATAAATGAAAGCTCTTGAACCAAGAAATTTTTCATATATATATACATGCATGTATAATATAAAACTGTTTTAAGAAAAGCGGAGAAAAATTCGTAACGGTCAGTAGTAATACTCGTTGACGATCAGTTTGACTATTTTTTAAGATTAAATGGATCACCTAACGAAAAGAATTTGATAAAATTAGAACTTGCGAAATTTCTGTGACAATACAAAGAGAAGTTACATCAAATCCATGTATTAGTTTACGCCGGTGTTATGCCATTTAACCCTAGTTCAGAGGGTGATGAATAGGAAATTCATTAATTAATAAATTACTAAAAACAAATTTACCAAATCTTATTGCCTTGCATCAAGACCACGTTGTCGTATTTGTTCTAAATCTTTACGTTTTTTTCTTTATTTTGTGATCTTGATGAAACTGAGGGTTCTCAAGATGAATTCATTATTAACAAAATCGTTTTTAGTTGACAGCGAATTAGTTTATAATCCGATATATATCTGTACAAAAGTGTCTTCAGATAAAGAAAAATTTGACAACTATTGCTTTAGTTTATAGTGCTTTTGATGTTTTGATACGGATATCTTACAATAGATAAGCATCTCGAGGATAAAATTCATAGTTTAAAGTATCCAAACCCTGGTAGAAAAATTCCGTCGGCATATACATGTAAAGTTGGGTGGCGCTCACAAATTTCTACCAAGGAACCAGTTGAATTTATTAACAGATCCGGAAATTGGCAAGGCAAAATACTTAAAGGATTACTCAAGTATATCTCTCCAAGTTTTCTCCGGATTTCTCCGTAATTGAGACTTCTGGAAATAAAGTTTTCCAATCAAAAATTTACGGAGATATTTACGGAGCAATCTCCAGATTATTTCCATAATATTTCCGTGACAATTTATTGATAGTTTTCATATAATAATAAAAAATATTAAAAAAAAAAATATTTGTAAAATTTTACTATATTAATATATAGTTTTAACAATTAAAAACTGTTTATATTGTTTACAATAATTCACGATCAGGTTTGCATATATTATTTATTATTAATACTCCATTATCAAGAGACTCGGTAGAGTCTCAACGCATTTTTTTTACATCATGATATTTAAATATATATATGTATATATGTATATACCATGAGCACAACGCTGCATGCAGCATCCACCATGTAATGAGCTGAATTCCGACCCAAACAGATCCGACTCCGAGTGAGTCCGAAGTTCTACTCCGAACTACTCCGAACCACAACCAAAAAGCCGGCGACTCGGTGAGTAGGGCTAGGCAACACCAAATTGTGCTATTCGCTAATTATTTGAGGTATCAGATATCAGAAAATTTCAGCTTATACCACCCACTCTTTTTGTAAATTTATATACACCCACTCTGGGGGCTAATTGCAATAACGCCAAATAAATAAGGAAAAACTATAATTAAATAATTTCAAAAATCTAAAAATAAAGTAATTTAATATTGATATTATTATTTATCATTGATTATGATTATAGTTGTGTCAATAATAATTGAGTAATTAAATTGATAACAAGCAAACAAATCAATTCTAACCTAAAAAGTAAGTTGACAAATCTATAGACACAATATAGTAATATTATTATCATATATATATGATTTTAAAAAATGTTAAAATTTAAAAAAATAATTATAGTTTAAAGGTAACATCAAAACGTGGACAAAAAATGGATTATGTACCAGCAGAGGAGAGTGATTTATTGTCAATTAAACCATTGGGTGCTGGTCAGGAAGTCGGAAGATCTTGTATAATGCTTGAATTTAAAGGAAAAAAAATAATGCTTGATTGTGGTATTCATCCAGGTTTATCAGGTATAGATGCATTGCCATTCATTGATTTAATTGAACCAGATGAAATAGATTTATTATTAATATCACATTTTCATTTGGATCATTGTGGTGTATTACCATGGTTTTTTAAAAATACAAGTTTTAAAGGACGTTGTTTTATGACACATGCAACAAAAGAAATTTATCGTGTGCTTTTATCTGATTATATTAAAATCAGAAATATTGCATATGAACAAATGCTGTATACTCAATCTGATCTTGAAGCAAGTTTGAATAAAATTGAAACAATAAATTTTCATGAAGAAAAAAATGTATTTGGTATAAAATTTTGGGCCTATGTTGCTGGTCATGTACTTGGTGCAGCAATGTTTATGATCGAAATTGCTGGTATTAAAATATTATATACTGGTGATTTTAGTAGACAAGAAGATCGTCATTTAATGGCTGCTGAAATACCAAATGTACATCCAGATGTATTAATAACAGAATCAACATATGGCACAGTTATACATGAAGAACGTGAAGATAGAGAGAATAGATTTACAAATTTAGTACATGAAATTGTTAATCGTGGTGGTAGATGTCTTTTACCAGTATTCGCCCTAGGTAGAGCACAAGAATTATTATTAATACTTGATGAATATTGGGCATTACACCCAGAGCTACATGAAATACCAATATATTATGCATCATCACTTGCTAAAAAATGTATGACTGTTTATCAAACATATGTTAATGCAATGAATGATAAAATACGTCGTCAAGTTGCAATTAATAATCCATTTGTATTTAAACACATATCATATTTAAAAGATATTGATTATTTTGATTATATTGGTCCTTGTGTTATCATGGCATCACCAGGTATGATGCAAACTGGTTTATCAAGAGAATTATTTGAATCATGGTG
Organism: Aphidius ervi; assembly: GCA_015776835.1. Lineage (NCBI taxonomy): Eukaryota > Metazoa > Arthropoda > Insecta > Hymenoptera > Braconidae > Aphidius > Aphidius ervi. The sequence continues at coordinate 32,008 of MKYW01000185.1, read as the reverse complement.
TACTGATGCTACTAATGGTGTTATTATTTCTGGATATTGTGTTGAGGGTACACTTGCTAAAACAATTCTATCTGAACCAAAAGATATTGAAACAATGAGTGGAGAAAAATTACCATTAAAAATGTCTGTACATCAAATATCATTTTCAGCACATACAGATTATCAACAAACATCTGAATTTATAAGAATTTTAAAACCACGACATGTTGTACTGGTACATGGTGAAGCTTATGAAATGGGAAGATTAAAAGCAGCATTGCAACGTGAATATGAAGATGATCCATCAACAACAATCGAAATACATAACCCAAGAAATACTGTTGCAGTTAAATTATATTTTTCTGGTGAAAAAACAGCTAAGGTTGTGGGTACACTTGCTATTGATACACCAAAACCAGGACAAATTTTATCTGGTGTTATTGTTAAAAGAAATTTTAGCTATCATATGTTAGCACCATCTGATTTATCAAAATATACTGATATGGGTGTTGCACAAATTATACAAAGACAAAGTATTTCTTTTAATTCATCATGGTCTGTACTTAAACATTTACTACAACAAATATCTGGTGCACTTGATATTATTGATGATAAAAAAATAAGAGTATTTAATAATGTTGATGTTACTATTGATGGTAAAATTGTAACACTTGAATGGATTGCAACACCAGTTAATGATATGTATGCTGATTCAATTGTTGTTACATTATTACAATCTGAAATGTTAGAAACACCACCAAAAATATTACCAGCACCAACTAAAATGGATCATATGCATTTTAAAGAATGTCTCATTGAAACGTTACAAGAAATGTTTGGTGAAAATTCAGTACCAAAAATATTTAATGGTGAAAAATTATATGTTACTGTTGATGATAAAAAAGCACATATTGATTTAACAAGTCTTGAAGTATCATGTCCAGAGGATGATACATTTCAACAAATTGTCAAAACTGCTGTTACACAATTGCATCAATCACTTGCTCCAACTTGTGATTCAATTTAATTATATATTTATCGTTTGCTATTATCTGATTATATTAAAGTTAAGAATATTGCAACTAAAAAAATGCTGTATACTCAATTTAATCGTGAAGCAAGTTTGGATAAAATTGAAACAATAAGTTTTCGTGAAGAAAAAGAAGTATTTGGTATAAAATTTTGGGCCTATAATGATGGTCATGTACTTAGTGCAGCAATGTTTATGATTGAAATTGCTGGTGTTAAAATATTATATACTGTTGATTTTGTTAGACAAAAAGATAATCATTTGATGGCTGCTGAAATACCAGAACCAGATGTATTAATAACAAAATCAACATATTTATTTATTTATATTAATATTAAAATTTAATTATATATTTTTTTCATTATTATTTTCAACTATTAATTTTTTTTTGTTATATTTATTCAATGATTTAATAAATCAATCAATTATCATTTATCATGTTAATTATATTATTTAAAAAAACTATACAATTTATTATAATTTTCATAAAAATACATGATTCTATTTCTTTTTTCCATTTCATTTGTACACATATATATTTTTTTTTTTTGAATAATTTAATTGTACAGTCTCACACATAATGATTATTCGATAATTTCGCAATAGCGTTTATAGTTAATTTATTTAAAAAAAATGAGATCACAATCAACAATTAAATATTATGTACAATTAATTATAATTAAAAAAAAAGTATGAAATTAAAATTTATATTCTTGAAAATCACCCCATGTGAGTCCGACTATGACTTTGACTGGCAAAAGCACTGATAACTCCAACGATTTTTCATATTATATATTCTTTGATGATTCCAGCAACATTTTCGAAATCATGTCCAATAATTTCATAAATTAATTCATCATATGGTTGTAATACGAAATAACCACCTCTTGGTATTAAATCTTTACTTTTTTTCAATTTTCTTTCAATTGGATAATCAATAAAGATTGAATATGGCAAGTACAAATTTTACAAAAAAAAAACAACCAAAACACTATTAATTAGATTAATTGAATTACATTTTTAAAATATTTAGAAGACTGACCTATTGATAATCCAAGAACTTTAAGTTTCTATATAAAACCCAAGGTGGAAAGAACAATATTAAAACCTCGTTGGTACTGTAATATTTAAAATACATTTATTAATATTATTATGATATGAAATTCAGAAAATATTAATCAACAAAATAACATGAGAGACTCAATTTAAATGAGACAAAAATTTGATCACACTAACATATAGTAATAAATTTACATTTTTTGATAATTATTTATATGATTTTTTTTTTATATAGAGTAGCCAAGTTTTCACATTTTCCAGGTAAAAAATTTACTGATTTTAATCAAGTTAGCCGTTGCAATCAAGTTAATTATAAGAAAAAACCTTAAATTTATTACAATGAAAATAAAAATTTAAATAATTATCTTTGTTAAACTTGTGGCACATGGTTTGATTGAAGCTTTATATAAATAAATGAGCAAAACGTGCTGTTTGTGTAAAAGTATATGTGTAAATTTCGGATTGCGTACAAGTACACCAACCACAGTGTTTGATTTTTCGTGCAAATAATTCCCTCGAACCAAAAGCACACACCTCTTGTCTCATTAAATTAGGCTTTTCACCTCAAAGCCATTTTCATTGTATTAAATTGAACATTAAAAATAATAAAAGTTGACAATTAAAATATTTTTTACTACATAATCAATATAGAATAAACTTATATTGTATTTTTGAAAAAAATATTATTGACAACGAGTATGTTAAAAAGTTATTGTTTTTTTAAATTAAAATTACCTGAATTTTACATACGACTTCACCATAAGGCCAACAACCATAGACTGCTGGCAAAAATCCAAAAGGCGTTACTAATAGACCGATAGCTAAATGGTTGCTGGCTAGACTGGTAAACAGGTACTTTGGCTATCAAAAATAAATAGTTAACAAAAAAAAAATAAACTTTTTTTATTATTATCAATCGTATGATTAAATATCCACTGGTAAGTAAAAAATAAATTAAAAATTCATCAAAGATATGATAATAATCATTTCAATAATAAAAACTACCCTGTAGATATTGATTCGAAAGTACTTACTTTGTCTTCTTTTTTTTTTAATAGACTTATTTGATTGACTACATTGTTGAAATAGATAGATAAAATAGATAAAATATATTCTGTTAAAAAATTCATCAACTTAATTTATAATTAAAAATTTATTTATTTAGCTAATTTATCATTAAAAATAAATTGGAAATATACCCAAAAAATTATATTACTGAATAATACAAAAAAGTAATATTCAAAGCAATAATCATCGAAGAAAACGATTATTAAACTTATTTTATTATATTCATTTTATTAACATAAAAAAATACAATTGTTTCATTTTTCATGAGCTTGCATTAAAAGAGAGTATAAAAAAAGAGATAATAAAATGATTTACATTACGTTTTTGATTCTTCAAGAAAGTATTTATTATTACCCTGACTTGAAAATAGCCCGTTCGTACATGAATTCTCGTCCAGGTTAGATCCAAATGTTACTGAGGATTCAAAAGATAAATATTTAATTAGAGTAGAAAACTTTATATTGTTTATAAATAAAAGACAATCATCATTTATGATTGTTAACAGAAATCTTTTTTTCAAATGTGTTTAATAGTAAATTTAAAAAACCGATAAGTAGATTTTTTATTTTTGATTAAGAGTATGTCAAACTTTAAATTTAAAGTTCTGATAAAAAAGCTTAATCAGTTTCATTTAAAAAACATCTTGAAAAAAATATCATGATTCTTTCCCACAAGGTTGTTGCAATGTTTGGTTGTTGAATTTGTGTTGGAGGTTTGAAGTCTGATTCCACAACAGGTGGTCTATCACCAATAATTTCCAAAGCTTCTGTGCAAGCATCATAAATACTACGTATTTCGTCATATTCTTTTTTCTCATCTTGTGAAAATTCCATCAATGAAAGAAAATTTTCATTTTGTAATATAGAATTCGGTAATTCTGTATCAATAAAATTTTTACAATCATCAATAATTATGCATACAATTGCTTTTGGAACAAAGTCTTTTACAGTTTTATTTGCGTGTTCCAAATATGTATCAACATATATTTTTACTTTGTCACGATCATCCTGCGCTTTTGAGTTTCGTTTTTTTTTATTCAGCAATATTTTGTAATCATCATTGTTGGTATTTATATAACTCGATTGTATATCAATAAATTGTTCAAGCAGTTCTTTGCATATTTTTTCACGTTTTTTAATATGAGACGTAATTATTCCAAAAACTTCATCACGTAATTTTGGAAAATGTGATAAGTTACGAGTATGTAAATGAAAACCATTACAAAGCACTTGTACAATTTTATCAACACACACAAAACTAGGTAGTTTAAATTCGTTGAATTGTTTTTTAACAAGTGCTTTTAATGCGATATCTGGAGTCCAAATACCAACTTTGTATCCACGTATGTTTTTTATAGCCATGTCAATTTCCGCTCTTGAGGGACTATGATAAGTGATCCTTGAGAACTCCGATGGAAATTTTGTATGCAATATATCAAAAATTTTACAACCAATGTTTGGTGTTTTCGATAACTCATAGTATTCAAAATTTCCCATGGCATTATCAAATTCAACACGTAGTTCTTTCAAAATTTGCATCAATAATCCAGTTTCACTTGATGACTCATCAATCATTAAATACTTTCTGTATTTTTTAAGATCATCATAAAGTTTTTGCTGATGCATTAAGAATTTATCACGGAAATCTGGTAGGGTGTTACGAATATGTATTTCAAGTTGTTGATTCAATATACGCTGTAAATATGGAGTACCAAGTTTATTTGCCATGTCATGATATACATCATGATTTTCAAAATAAGCTTTTTCAGCATCTATTGAATCTTTGATATTCATTTTTCCATCAATGTTTTTTTGACTTCTATTTACTACACCTACATAGCCTCTTTTTAATGGTATTAATTTATTTTCCAAAATATATTTTGCATCAGTTCCTTCATCCATAAGATCCAGTTTTGTAAGAACACCAATTGTCCGGATGCCTTTTAAAATGTTTAAATTATTTAAATAAAATATAATATATTAATTTTTATTAAATATTAATGGATATCTAAATAATATATTTGATACCTTCTGGATCGACTTCTTTTGCAAGTTTGAGTGCATCGCTATTTGCAAGGTCTGTGTTGGCAGGTGTTACTGCCAATATTAAACAATTTTTTTTTCTAATATATTCGAGTATCATGCCTCTTATCTGATACTCAATGTCCGATGGTTGATCAAATACTGGTACTTTAGTCAAACCAGGTAAATCAACCAGAGTCAAATTCAGTACTGCAATATGTAAACAATTGAATTAATTAAATTTGAACAATTCGAATTTTTATTTTTTATTTTTACCATTTGGTGAATATATTCGCAACCTTATTGGATTTCTCGAAATTCCTTTTATTCCTTGGGTTTCTCTGTTTGTTTCTTCTTCAATTTCATTTCGTATTTCATTAATTTCGAACTTTTCATTTCCAGTATGAGAGAATTCAGCATAATCTAATTTTAATGAATGGAAAAATAAAATATTATATTATTTGGGTTGTTTATATTTCCAAGTTCAACTCACTTGTATCACCACTTCTTTTATGGATCAATTGTAGTATAAGAGGTCGTCTGGTTACGATTCCAGTTCCTCTTGGTAAAAAATCCCTGTTATTGAAAAAAGAATAATTTAAAATAATTCGCAAGTAGTCAATGATTTTCTTATCATTAATCAGCATATCAACTTACCATCCAACAAAATTTTCGAGAACGGAGCTTTTGCCAGCACTTTGTCCTCCAACCACAGCAATTTGGGGCAAGTCCAACTGCAGAGTTTCTCCAATTTTTGTTGACAAATCTTGTAATTTATTTACAAGTGGAATTAATTCTTTCATTGTTAATAAATTTTACTCTTTATGTGTTGACTATGATCTACTGGAAAAATATTTAACAATCATTTAATAATATAATTTTGTTTCTAGTGTTTTTTTTTTAGTAGTCATTGTAATTATGATATAAAATATTATTTGGCTGCTATGATCAAAGCCGTATACTTTATTGTATTTTTAATTTGGAATTTTTGTTCTTAAACATTGAAGATCATAGACATTAGAAAATAAGGAATCTTCTCAATTTTTTTAAGTTGATGCAATAATGAAAAAATACAACAATTAATATAGTGATAGTGTATATATCAATTTAAAAAAGCTATATTGTTGGTAATGTGTATTTACAGTAGTATTTTATTATTTTCAGCACTACATACACTGCATTTAATTATAATTTTGTTATCAAAGATTGATAAATTAAACAAAACTGTCAACAAACTCAGCACTGCGAAGCCGGGGGTTCCCAAGGAATCAAGAATATACACGTATTCTACGAGGGATTCCCAAAAGAAGATATAACATGACAATATTTTAATATGTTATTAAAAATATATGAAAATTCATTTAAAAGTAGATAACAAATTTTATGTCTATGTATTAATTAAAATGACATTTTTACAACTAACTGAAATAATTTTAATAATAATTAACAGTTGATTTGATTAATAAATTTAACATGAATTTGATTAACTTACTTTAATTAAAATTTGTTTGAAAAATATTTATGAATTAAAATTTTTTACACTTAGTGTACTTTTTTTTAACTTGATTAATGAACACTCATTAATTAGAATTATCCAAATAAAATTAGAAGAAACAAACCACCATGGTACTCAAGCAAGTGCACTATACGCAGTGTGTAGCCACTAGCCAGTGGTCATTCAGTCAAGCCAATTAAAGCCTTATGCTAATGCGCATGTGCTTCATATTTAATTCATATATGATTTAGATCCATCATTTATCATATATACTTACTATATACCTACATTGCTGTTTTTTTTTTTTTTAGGAAGTGGAAGCAACAATGAAATTTTTGAAACATTTCTTCTCTATTGTTTAGGAAAGATAGCCATTTTTTGTGAATTTTTTATTATTTACCAAGATATACTAACGAATTTTTTTTTTGTTTATTGATTAAAATATTTATTATAGAAAATTTTCAATAGAAAATTTTTAAAATTAATTATATAAGTCATGCATAATAATTTCATTCTCTTTGCAGTATTATTTATTGGTATATTTAAAAAATGACTTCATTTTTTTTATTCATTAATCATTATTTATCGTACCAAATAACATGCCATATAAACAAAAAACCTAAAGATTCTTCGAAGTGATTTGTTATCTTTTGTTCTGAGACAAATAAAATATAAAACAATATTATACTTACTACGAAGAGGAGAGACCACAAACAAATTGCTATATTATGTGGATTGTAATTTAATGAATAACTTGAAATATAATATGTCTGCAGTTACTGATAATGTTGGTTTAAGCAGAGAAAGAAGGAAAAGCCATTCACTTGGCAATAAGTCATTAATGACTAATGAGTAATTGAAAAAATAATACTTAATAATTTAAATTTAAGAAATAAAATATTTTAATTACGAAAAAATCCTGGGAGAAAATATATCTCAGCTTTTTTCTTTAACAACAGTATACAAGTTAAAAAGCAGTCTGACTTCCAGTATATTACAAATAAAATAATAAATTTAAAAAACTCAAGTACTCACGGTTCACATAATATATATCAACTTGTCAATCAATGTTGACAATATATTTGTATTAATGATCGATAAATTAAAATATTCAAATATCATATTAAGTCGTGGATTATCAAATTAAAAAAACTGTCAAAGTTAAATAATCTTAAATTCTTCATTTTATATCTTAATTTGGATAAAAGTTTGTGCATGAGCAGGTTTAGTAGAGTGGAGAAGGATACTACTTGGTTTGCAATTAATATTTATACAATATAGTTGATATCAAAACGTTATAACTTCAAGTGATAAACTTTTATAATTAAAAAAATAAATTTCATTTATTTTTATTGAAATTTTACTCATAAAACATGGATAACTAAAATCTAAGTTTACAATTAAATGTAATTAACGTATTAGGAACACAAACTAAATTATTTTTATAAGTATTTTTATAATGTTTTGAATATAAATGTTTACATTTTTCTTTTTATTAACAGCTTATTCTAATCATTAACAGATTAAAAAAAAAAAAAAAAATCAACGAATTACAACAATTAGTAATTGAAAAATTGATATATCAAGTGAACTTGGCATATTTTATATGTATTTTTGTGTACCAGAAACAATATTGGGATGAAATATTGAATGAAGAAACATCAGGATGAATTGTATGCTGTAAAAAAATAATAATAAATTGTTGTTTTTTTATTTTAACAAGGGTGACCCCGCGCCTCCGGCGCGTCGTTGTATATAATATTATGTATATGATTATTAATACTATTTTCTTTATCATAATTGTAATTTTTATTAATCACGTGAAGTACTTTTTTTATTTTTCATTTTCATGAATTACTATATTTATTTCAAGTTTATAATCAATATTATAATTATCGTAATGAACAAAAATATCGTTTGATCTAATTATAAACAATCATTAAATCATTTTAGTGGCACCGTTGCCCAATCAAAGTATTGAAGTCATATTACAGCTTTTTATAAAGTCAATTGTATTATTATATTTGATAAAAAAATATAATTAGCAATCACACGTAGCAACCACACGCTAACTTTTTCTATTTATGTTTACTTATTTATATAAATATTTATATTTTATACAATATTTAAATCTATATATTATTTCAATTAAGTAATATTGATAAATATGATGACGTTCTTGATAAACGTAGTAACCGTAACGTATAATAACCACACTAACTTTTTTTTTATTTAAATATTAATTTAATATAATATATATTAGTTGTATTCATAAATATAAATAAATATATAAATATATAAATATAACAATACTATTTTTATTAAATATGAATATATAGAAATTAGTAAAAAGCTGTAATATGACTTTTGATCTAGGAACGACACAACTCAAATAAATTAATTGCCAAAAATAAACAAACGTAGCAACCATACAACAACCCGTAGCAACGTGTTAATATGAGAGAGAAAATAATAAAATATTAGTTATAAACAAATGCTAAAAAATTTCGACCAATCACATCACGAATAAAAAGCGGTCAAGTGTCCTTTTTATAATAGGATTGTAAAAATACATAGTTAGGATATTGTCTTTTACCATTGTATTGATATGGTATACAAAGTTTAATCCGGCTAGTATAATGCTGGAAGAGATGAGCTAAAACTATAAAGATATAAATTCAGTATAGAATTTACAAAAAATGTTTTGTCAAATCTACAAAAGTTATACGCTTTGATCCGGCTATCATAACACTGGCGTAGATCATCTGAGACTGAAGCTAAATCAGTAGAATAGACAAAACTATTTTGTAAATTCCTATGTATTGCAATACATATTTTTTTATAATTTAAAAAAATTACAAACTTTGATCCGAATATCATAACGTTGGTTAAAATCAAATAATTTAATTAGAAAATATCATTGAATAGTGATTTGTTTAAAACACAACAAAAATTACGATTATGATAATAGAGTCCTGCTTTTAAAATTGATTTTTCATTGGATACATAAAAAATCTCAAGGAAAGCTCAATATTATCATAGTTAAAAAAATTATTTAGTCATTGACCGTTTCTTTTTTTTTACCGTTTTCAAATATATGATAACTATATGTAGAGGGATCAACTCGAGTTGATTTTTTAAAGACATGACTTTATTGGAATAGGATAGTATATTTTGACAACAATTATTTTTCTAATTAATTCAATTTTTAGAATTATTTTTCAATGTGGGGCCCTAAACCCAAATTGTCCCTGAGCTGTTATGTTTTGAAAAATTTACAAAAATTTACAAACTTTTATCCGGCTAGTACAATGCTGAAAGAAATCTAAAAATATAGTCCGTAAAATTTACATAACTATTTGATAAATTTACAAAACATGTCTAGTAAAATTTACAAATATCAAAAACTTTTATCCGGATATAGTATGTGGGTACAAATCAGCTGAAAATAAAAATAAAATTAGTAAAATTCACCGAGTTATTCTGAGGATTATGACGCTGAAGCTACCCAAGTAGAAACTTGTTCAGGATAGCCTGAACACTGATCCAGGCCTGATCAGGATATCGTAAGGCTATCCCTATTCAAGTAACTCTATCACATCCTGATCAAGGCTGGATCAGGCACCTACATCTTTTCCTTAATAGGGATAGCCTGATCCAGTCCGGATCAGGACTTGATCAAGATAAAAGTATTAAATTTATTCAATTTTTAAATAATTTCATCTTGATCAAGTCCTGATCCGGACTGGATCAGGCTATCCCTATTAAGGAAAAGATGTAGGTGCCTGATCCAGCCTTGATCAGGATGTGATAGAGTTACTTGAATAGGGATAGCCTTACGATATCCTGATCAGGCCTGGATCAGTGTTCAG
>MKYW01000184.1:130023-151626 GCA_015776835.1 Aphidius ervi | reverse complement strand
ACATCGTTTGGATATCTCGTAAAGGCTCTCTAGGTATCAGAAGTTAAGTCCTGGTGAAACTCTGTCCGAATTTCCAATGACAGACTAATACTAATGATCACGCTATATGGTTCTCTTATTATGATAATTATTATTATTATACTACCACTACATAATGATGTATGTGATTGTAGTTCACGATGGATCGCTGTAAATAATAACAATAATAATAATATTGAGATATATTATTATTGCAATGGCAACGTATGTGTAAGACCTGGTCACGATGGATCGCTGCATGGTTCCCTATACAAAATACTCATTTCATATGTAGAATATTTGCTCCTACACTTATGATACTTATGACGTCAGTATTTACTATAGTATAGTCGCAATGTAATATAGACGTGTGTAACACACTCTGCTTGGTTCACGATAGTTCCCTCAGGTTTGGTTACGTATTTCATAATCGTATCAGGTGGACCGCGACCCTCTACCATTTCTAAGACTGAGTTAGTTTCACGTTTTTGTTCTCGTTACTCCTACGGCTGTTGGTTTCCGAGATAACCAACATGGCTCCCTCCGGTGATTTAGAGGAGGATGGTGAGAAATCCTCGTTGTTAATCTCGGCCGATAGTTCTCGCCGTGCAAGTCAGAAAATCGGTTACAATACATAGGTCGATTTGAAAAAAATAAGACGTATGGAGAGTTAGCAAATTTTTTTGCAACATTATATTTTAAATATATTTATACATGAGACATGAGACATGAGACATGAGACATGAGACTTGAGACTTGATACTTGAGCTATGCCATAGGACATGGGACATAAGAAATCGCACGTTAAAATGACAAAATTTTTCCAAATCTGTATTACCAACACATGGCAGTTGAGGATTTACACCATCAAATGACAAATTTCTTTACCATCTCTGCATTATCAACACATGACAATTCAAATGACGAATTTTTTTACCACTCTGTTTTACCGACCGAGTTGCAGTCCCCTGTCCCCTCGCCGATCTACCTTTTTTCGACCGCCCTCTGATCTAGAACGCCTATAGCTACACTAATAGCATCCATCTTAAAGCCATCAAATTTAACTTCCAGAATATTATATAGAATATATAGCATTGAAGCCTGCTGAATCAATATCATCATCAATATGCCACCAGGTCCTTAACATGAGGCAAAGGACAATAACCAATACAATTCATAGTTACAATTTTTTAATTGACTATCCAAGTCAAATCTAACAAACATTCTCCTGTGACACAAATATCTCTTACAGCTAAATTTAACATCAAATTTATATTTGTCACCATTCATATTCTTATTATTTATTGAATGCATGTATTTTATTTTGCATTTAATTTTATCTTCATTTCAAATTTTATTATTTACCATATTCAATTTAATTTTATTTTTATGTTTATTTCCAGCAAAATTCATTTTATATTGTTGTTCAGGATTCATTCTTTCAATATCATTGTCGTGATTATTATTCACAATCACAAGTCACCAACAAGCGAACCAAGGTGAAAGTCAAGGTCAAGGTTAAGGTCCACGTCGTTACCAAATAAAATTTTAATATCATCGCCCAATGTAAGTACCATACTATTATTAATTGTATTTTGCAAATTCTCGTAGTGGTTTTGAGTAGGTTTTTGTTTAAAACCAAGTGCCATTATTACGCCTTTGATTAGAGTCAGCGCTGTATTTGATTAACCATTGGATTGCGTCTCAATCCAATTGACTAATTTACGGGTTACGTATCATTTTATTAGACGGGTCATTTGCATAATTCGAAACCACTGACTCCGTAATAATCACGAGGTAAAGTTTTCTCTCTCTTTCTATGTTTAACACGTGAGATTATTTAAATCTAAAATCGATTTAAATCGTTCAAATCGATTCTTTGAGCAAGGAATTTATTAAAATTTTGTATACAATTCATGTAGTAAGTTCGAGGTGGATTTGATGCAATAAATTGAATGTATTGTTGAATTTATAATTTACTTGTGTTGATCTCATCATTTCATTGTCAATTTGTATTGGTATTTTATATTTTGCGTCTATTTCAAGAACTTTTTCACTTCCCTAAAAATACGCTCGTTATCCCCTTACCTTCTTATAGTTTTCTTAAGAAAACTCCTCTTTTCTTTTTCTATTAAAAATATATCATGTGGGATTAAATTATAGGTTAACATAATGTCATTCTGTAATTCATCTAGCTACGATTTTTTATTATCATCAACATTCAATTCATTTTTATTTTCACAAATATTATCACCCATATTAAATTTATTTTAATGATAATTATTTATTTCTTCAACATGATTGTTGCAATTATTACTCATAATATTTAATTCACATTTATTTTGACACATATTACTATCAGCATGTACAGTAGAACTTCTCTATAAGGTAGTAGTCCGGGGAGAAATTCTAAGAATTCCTTATACAGAGGTTCTCCCACTCTTCCAAATGATGAGGGATAGAGAGAGCGTGACAGGGCGATAGAGGAAAAGGATAGGTGCGCATGCAAGTACACGGATACACCACCACATATAGAGAACGGGAATGGTGAGGGCAAAGTTTCTCCTCCATCCCTTGTCAACTACCGTATTCGGAAGTCCCTTATAGAGAAGTTCTACTGTAATTTTCTTTTGGTGGCAATTATTCATTTCTTCTATATATTCGATTTTTTTCTCAAGTTGTGTACGTGCTTGTTTTGACTTCTTTATCTTGCATTTCAATTTTAATAATTCGGTCTTTAGCCGCTATCCTATACAACCATATTTTTTCATTTTTACATTCACCATCAACAACATCCATCTTATTTTGCTGGTGATCACTATTAACAATATTCAATTTATTTTGTTGATCACAATTTATATTTTTAATATGATTAGAAGATTTTGAGTTATTACCTGCCTGCTGCTTATTTATCTTATTTAGAATTTTTTCTTTTTCTTCATAATCTTGTATATTTTTTGTTAGCTCACGAACCTCCTGATGGCAATGTATTCCATGATATTCTTCATCATATGAATTGCAATTTACATTCCATAGCATAAATTTTGATATATCGAAATGTGATTCACACAAACACACACTGGCATATTGAAATATTTCATTAATCACTTCCAGTCCTTTTACAGTAGCTGCAATAAATTTGGCTTCTTCGACAAATTCTATTATTGCTTTCATGAATATTTCTACGTTCTCTGTTTCAATTATTATCTTTCTCGATTCTTCAATAATATCTGATTTTTAAATATTGTACTCCGATCATGAACCTCAGACTTTTCAAACATTGTTGGCCCATATGCTGGCCACGCTTTCACTAATCCTGCTATAATTTTTTCCATTTTTATTTTTATCTTATGGGCAAGCAATTATTCCAATATTTTAAGTACATTTACTATACAACTATTTATTACAAAATATTTATTTCAGTAAAATATTTTGTTTAATTTTCGAATATTATTCTTATCATACAATTGATTCTTCTTAACATATTATTATTATTTTCACTTTTTAAATTATTATTATTATTACTATTTATTTTCAATATTTGAATTATTATTATTATTATTATTATTATTATTATTATTATTATTATTATTATTATTATTCTTCAATATTTGAATTATTATTTTAACTTATTATTACACTTGTTACATGTGTCATCTTTAGAAATACCTAATGCTAGATATGTTAGGTGAAAAGTACCAGATAAGATACCTTTAGGAGCGTTCTTTCGTCAATTTTTAATTAGTGCATCATGAATAAATGAATAACCTTGTGGTGTTAAAATATTAGCTGTGATAGTTGTTGTATATTCAACGATATTCCTTTTGTTACGTACCAAGTTGATAAATTGAATTAAACTATGAAATAACAAGAGAAAGAAAGAATATTTAACTAAAATTTTAAACAATATAATGAATCTAGAATAATAAAATTTAATCAACTTGGTATTTAACATTATTTTCAAAAATCCTCTTTTTTTGTTATTCCTTACAGGGTAACGGGTTAAAAGGGAATGTGTATAATAGTAGATATACCTGGATGTAAGAATATTCCAAAACCAATAAATGTTGAGAGCGTGTCAATCTGGATGGTCGCCTAGTTGATGGTAGTAGTTAAAGAATAGCCAATCAGTAAAAATTCAAAGCACAGAAAAACAACACACCGGAGAAATTTCACAGTCAATTTTTTTAGGATTAGGAAGGTTAAATTTATAAAGAAAAAAAATAGTTTATCACTAGGATTTCATTTATTTTTAAATCCACTGATAAGATTTAATTTTTATTTTTGTTAATTAATGTTTGATTTTTAAAAATGATTTTAGTCAAATTTATGATATGAATAGAACAAAAGTTGTCGCAAGAGCTATTTATATAAAAAATTGAAATTATAATTCCCATAAAAATTAATTGAAAAGGTAAGGATGATCTTTGGTGGAAACATCTTTAACCAATCAAAATCACTGGTTTCTATGCTAGTCAGCATAGTAAATTTTGCTAAGACAATTATCTTTTGTATTTGTTAAACTTGACGGATGTTGAATATCGAGTTGCTGAAGTAAAAATGCAACTATGGCTTGGGAAATTAAAAATTAAAATGATAAATAATATTAAAAAGTAAAAAAAATGTTAAATAAAAATGTCAATGATGCTAAAAGTAAAAAATAATTATTAAAAATAATAGTAAAAAATTTTTGTGCTACTTGATATTATCTACCATCAATTGAATTTGACAAATATTTATTAATTATTAATTTACTTAAATTATAAAATAAGAATACGTAACACTTTGAAAAATGAAATTCGGACCAGTATTATTTTCATCAGATATTTTATATGCAACAAAATGTGCATTGTAATAACATTTTGTTTGTTGAAAGAAGAACCTCATTATTTTTTTGCATTAACAAATGGGTAACTTTTTGAAATTTTCGTTGACATTGTTATGTCCGATATTACCTGTAATAATGATTAAATGTACTTAATTTGATTCGATCTTAACCTCGTGGTCAATAGATCGGATTCACAGCGCAAAAAGAAATAGACGTAAGATGAGAGAGATAAGGTTGTTGTAATTATCACACAATTAATTAAGTTCACAATGAGAAGATGAAGTTTTATTGATTATCGTTCGCAGTCATGATTATCGTGTCTGTGTATTCGTGTACATAAATATTATAATATCTCGTTACTTACATCAGTTGATTCTCTCGATTTTACAATGGTTAATTGATTACAATCGCTCGTAGATCTGCCTCTCTTGGTGCGCTCTTTGATTGTCGATTATTTTTTATTGATGATATATCGAGTTGTGTGATAATCTTGAGATTCAAAAATCACTAAACTGGCTGGATATGATAATTGATTTTTAATTGACGTGATTAAATATTTTCATCGAATGAATAAAAATATCTGTGTCAAAAAATTTTTTGATTACAAATTATTTACTGTTGAACAATTATTTGATTGAATTTGAATTATATCTTAAATTTTTTCAAATGTAACTTTTAAAAAGATTAATTTTCATAAGAATCAAAGACGAAATTTTCTAAGTTTTTACTGTAATTAAATGATAATTATGTTGAGTGTCAAAGAGACGATCTCGAGCTGGTCCTGGTATTACGATAACTACCTCCGAATTATTTTTCCGGGGTATATATATGAATTGGGACCCATGGACGCTCTGTTTTTCGGGAGAAGAAACCGGCGGTTTTTGTATGAAAAAGGTCTAGGTCTTACTTGGGTCAGCGTGATAATTTTTTTATTTTATTGCATTCAAGTGTTTGTCATTCCTATTCACTTGGGATATACTTTTTTCTTATTTTTCCTGTCAGTTTTGTGTTCCCCCAATCCTGTATTTTTTATCGTTTCAGCCTGTTGTTTTTTCTCGTTTTCGTCTGGTTGGTCTGACTCTAGTTTTATAGCTTTTCTAAGAATTTGTTTTAGGTCTAGTGTATTTCTAATCTATATGCACTTTTATATTTTTATTGCTTTTTCTTATTTCAGCCATGTGTCGTCTCATCTTTGTGGCATGACTCTAGTTTTTATGTCTTATTCTAGAATTTGTTTAGGTTTAGAATGTGTTTTCTAATCTACATGCACTTCGATTGACAAAGATCAATCTTATTTATTGCTGAATTAGCAACGTGATTACGATTCACCCTCGTGATGCCTTCTTTGTCATACAACAGAGATTCGAAAAGTGGTCTACATAATTCCATCATTCAAGGATGATCAAGGAAATGATGATGTTTTAGTTTGTCAGTATTAGAAAAAGTTCATCACGTAAAAATAGATGTTCTTCATATTCAGTTTCTAATATTAAATGCGTATTTTTAGTGATTACTGTACTAGGGACAATTGGAACAATTTGTTTCAAAATAAGATATAAATCCTAGATTATCCTCCTCAATATAGTGACTAATTATGAGACTCAAATTATTAACTGATATCAACATTTCAGCTGATGACAATTTGATCCCTTTTTTTTTGATTTTTAAATTATTTGGAAGTTTCAACCAGTTCATTTCTAGTATTCTCATTAAATGACAAACTATTTATAGTGATGTTTGACTGCTTGGAAGTACATTTTTGATCAATAGCTGCAGGACAACATCCTGAAGTATGAACAGTGTCTTTCAAAATAACGTAAAATCCAGCAGGTTGAATTATTGGACCAACACTAACTGGCACTGGTTGGTATTGGAAAGTTTATGTTCGTCGATGTGTTGATGTCAAAATATCTTTAATGTTAGCAGCTGACTATCAAAAAAAAAAGAAAAAAAAATGTTATTTTTATTTTTTTATTCTATTAATTATTATCCGAGATAATAAAAGCGAAAATAAAAAAGAAGTTATACATATTTTTTAACAATGATTCCTATTAATTTAAAATTAAAACGGAAATAGATCTTGATAGGTTTTCAACCGATGGTCAATAGTTATATCTAAACTATTCATAAAAATTATTGAAATTTAACATGTTGTTTAAAAAAAAAAAAAAAATAAAGAAATTTTTATTTTAATTATCTGAATTTGTTATATTGCATTCAATAAAGAAATAGAAAAATTTTATGATAGTTTGAACAACGTATATTTCACGTACTCAAATCATTAATTTAATTATCATTCAACAATCCATTCAAGTTTAATCAATCAAACTTAAATGATTCAAAATTGATTTCGAAAATTAAAATAATAATCAGTAACTTACTGGTAAATGCACCAAGAAACTGTCATTATGCCCTTAAAGTGAGTACTCCTTTACCTGCTTTGTTTCAAGATTGATATTTGAATTTAAATATACTATGTTATCATTTTATTCTCCTGGTCAAAATATTCATTGTTGATAATAATTTGAACAGTGAAAAATGATCAGAACAATAATTCATAATTTTGATAATAATTTTTAATTCAAATTATAATGAATTAATTAATTGATAACAATATTTTAAATAATAGATAATTATTAATAAATATAAAAGGAATGAGTAAGTGAATTCGATGAATATATGTCGAATAACTTCATCATTCATGTAGTAAATTCACGTAAATGAATAGGATAAACAATGAATTTTATTTGCCTTGTGTTAACGTTGGATATGCCTGAATCAAACCTTGTTCAACACTGTTTTCTATATTGTTTTGTGTTTTTATTTTCTCGGAAACAAAATTTTTTATTTGAAGCCAACGATGTGTCAATAATGTTGAAATATCTGGGTATAAAAATTTGAAGTTAATTTCATATAATTCTACTGCTTTATCAATTCTTAAACAAGCAAATCTGTTTAAAGACTCATTAACTTCTTAATTAAAAGTTTCAAACTCGTTTCGTCGTACAGGCCACGTATTAGTCCAAAGGTTTTTCATTCAGCTCAAGTTGTATTAAAACACTAAGTTGGGTCTGCAACTGATAAAAACCCCTTGAGTTATGAAATCTTACCACAGCATCACACTTAATTGGTGCCCAAAGTAAATTTATATGATGGAATAACCAGATTAAAAAAAACTTGAAATTCTTGTAACAACAGCTGGAGAATTCAAAAAAGAACGAGACTTGAATATTCAACCTCTAGCTGAAATAATTATTAAAGTTACATGTACTGGCAAGACGTTAAAGAGCTGTGACAATGGCGAAAAACAGCCCACAACACAATAAATAGCAACAAATGAAAACGGCATGGTAGGGTAACAATCACATGTTATTAAAATTTTTTTGTTTTATTTGATGTCATAAAAAACTATTAGTTAAAAAAAATTAACCAATTTTCTTTTAGACAAGCAGCTGTGACTGATAAAACAAAAATACCATATAGCAAATTATCAGTGATGCTCAGAGCGAAAAATATGCGTCACCACCTAGGACATGTGATAAATCACTATTGGAAAAAAGGAGAACGGTTAAATCTATATCGTAAGATACCAAAGGGAGTGGAAAATAAAGTATTAATTTACCAAACACTATAAATGAGATAAGAAGTATTGTGGTCGTTTTAAATAGAAGAGTCTAGAATTGCTATAGTTGAGATGTATGAAAAATAATAATCGAAATATTTGTGTAAACAATTTTATTCATAGGTGTTTTGCAATTTCTTTGCCAAGACGAAGATAATTCTGGTTGGGAACATAAACTTCATCACTGCATGGGTCTTAAATTGAGCAAAGGTCGATATGACGATAAGCAACAAAGAAAGTACTGGATAAAAATGATGAAAAATTAACAGAATAGATATTTCATTTTTTTTTTTGATTTTCTAATATGATAATCAATTAAAAAAATATATAATGAGCCTGAACTTATTGAAATATTATATGTTTAATATTGAACAAAGAATTTTATTATTAAAATGCTTTTTAATATTAAAAAATACAAAATAAAATTATTTGTCGTATTTGTGGGAAAAAAAAATATACTGTTGGAATTGTGTGAGTATTTTCAATTCTCGCAGTCGTGTACAAATGATTCTGATTGATTCTGACAGCATAACCCTACTTTCAATATACAAACAAAATTAAGTTCTTTTAATAAAAGAATTATTTAAAAAAAATTCTAATATGTCTTAAATAATAATAATAATATTTAGAAATTGTTAGACATAATTTTTTTTTTTTTTTTGTGCTTCTTACAATTTATTTGTATGACTTAAAAATCCTTATATTCGTGAGTCAGTTTTGTGTTGTTTTTGTATGAGATCAGTGCACAAACCGACTGCCGTTAAATTTGCTAGGGAGATGATGATCTACCATAACGCCAAGATTTACACCGTATCACAAATTACATTGAGCTCACTGTCAATTTTTATGACAACAAGGAGTTCCAGAAACATTTTTGTCTTGAAAGAAGTTATGTCTATACTTTCAGCGACAAAAATTAACCTGGTTTAATTTTTATTTCAATGTGTTTTTTGCAGGGGAATATTCTTAAACAATTTTTTTTAGTAATGATGAACTTTCGCCAGATGCCATAAGTCATGAAAAAGTATTTTTCATCGTTGTATAGTATCTAGTAAGTGCAGAAAAATTTCGGCAGATTCCTGATAGCTTTGATTCAACTAAAAGCTCAGCACATCGAGTATCACAGTATTTAATCAAGAGTAAAGTGTTATTTATGCTGGTGAAATTATATTACATTAACATAGTTATTTAAAATTTTCATAATTTATTATTATTCTTATAATAAAAAATTATAAAAATTATTTGAAAATTATATTATTTACATTTAATTTTAACGGTATAAAGAAAAAATAATATAATTTAAAATTTTAGAAAAAAAAAAAAACCAGAAACTTAGAAAAAATAAAGAAGTTCCCCCGCCAGGAATCAAACCCTGGTCTTCTGCTTTAATCAATTTTTTATCTGTCAATTGTATCATATAATTCAAGAAAATGTCTTGAATATTTATAACTTTTACACTAATTTTTAGTTTGTCGATTGTATCACGTAATTGAAAAATGAGTCTTGAGTATTTTTAGATTTTACATCAATTTTTTATTTTTTGAATTCTATCATAAAATTTATTTATATTTTTTTTATTCATTTTCTATTTTTATCAATCCATGAAAAAAAAAATAAAATAAATACATACATACATGCTGAATTAAATAAGAAGAAAATTATAAATCGTATTGTTGGACTTGTAGTGATTTTAAAATAAAAATAAATAAAATAAAATATGAGTGTGAAACATTTGTTGTGTATTCCTTTATATTTATGTATTTTTTTGTTTTTTTTTCTATTTTCGTTCGGTAGACCACCAGAAATACTAAATCAATTGTACTCAGAGCATAAAACACTTTACTTTTGTGATACTGATGACGATGATGGATTGTGAAGTAAATATTTCACCTAAAACAGTAGAAGCTTTTATCATCGTATCATATGATATGGGCTGGAGTAAACGAGGCAATGTGCAAAAGCTATGACAGCAATGGTTATCGTACCATCATAGGCGTTTATCTAACAAAGTACAAGACTATGCAACAAGAAATAGACTCTGTAAAAGCTGTGATATAGGTGATGATCTAAGCCACCACCTTTGTCAAAAAAATTATACAGGTAGTGCTAAGGCAATGGAGCCTGATTCGAGAGCCGAATTGGTTCATAACAGCCAAGTGTTGAAAATTTCGGAGCTAGATAATTGTGCAGTAATTGGAGACAATGATTATTCGACTATAGCAACAATATCAAAAATAAGTGCCCACAAAATATTCAAATTATCTTGAGGAGTACATCTTTCTCCTTATTTTGTTGATGGCTTATACACCCTGAAAAATCACCACAGCCAATTAGCAAGACCAGGGATGACAAAGCAATTAAAAAAGTACTTTCCATATGCACTTGCACATAATAATGGTGATGTAGTGAGAGTAAGAAATGCCATTTTGAATATTTATGATCAGGTTTATAATAAACATGAAAATTAGTGTACCACTTGTGATGGTGTAAAAAAACCGACAGTAATATTAACAAGTCCAGGACTCCGTTCAGCATTTTAGTTTCATCTTTCAGAATACGCCAACAACTTTGCAAAGTTCACAGTTAATGCTACAAGCCAATTAGATCAAAAATTTAATGTTATTGTTAGTCACCGAATGCCAAAGAGTGATTCTTCAAGCAGAAAGAAGCAGCTTTTCGTATTGCTGGTGCAGTATTGAGTAAAAATGATAAAGATAAAGTGTTGATGATTATGGTAAAGAAATTGCTTTTGTCACCTGGAAAACATACAAACAATCCATTAGTACACAAGGTACTACACGTAAAAACCGAAATGCAAAAATAAAAACCAAAGAAGCAAAATTAAGGCGTATATTTATGGCTAAGAAGGAGGATTCAAGAAAAAAAAAAGGAAATAAAGGAGGAGTCCGAATAAACGCAATTCAGTTTTCGAGCTGATATTCATAATAATCAAGATTATGTACCTGAAATTGTTGAAATCAAATCGCAGCTTAATGTCAATTGATATGAATAATAGAAAAATAGACTCTGTACCATTACAAGATGCTTTACTGACATTTGGTGATTTTTTACATACCACACCAAGTTTTCTTGTGGCACATAATGCTTTATTTGACGTTCCAGGGTTGTTTAGTGCTATTACAAACTGTTTATTACTTGAAATTATTTATTTTATTTCAAGGTATCCTGACACATTATCAATATTGAAACAGAAAAATTTCCAGTTAGAAAAGTAGTAGCATGTTCGAATAAGCAACTTTGGCTAAAGATTTTTGCATATTGGATCAAATCGTAATTATCGTGAGGCATTGTATGATGTTGAAATTTTAGACAAAATAACATCTTCAAAAATTACCAAAGACGACATGTTGAAAAATGATAACGGTTTCTCTGAATTTTTCTTTGAATTTTTATTTATAAAACATTTAAACCTTCAGAAAATGTACTATCAAACATGATGATTGAAGAATTTCTAATCCTGGGATCACTTTTGGAATGATAAAAAAGGAGTAATTATGCAATGGTTGAAATAGTATAGTTCAGTTGTTATCGCATGATATTGGTGATAACACACCAAGAGTAACCGAAATAAGAAGAATGACATGAAATAATCAATATACTCCATCATGATCAGCCAAAAATCGATAAAGACTAATTTGTAATCTAGTAAAATATATTTAGAATCATTAATTAGGAAAAAAAATTTTAAATATTAATAAGAGACAAATAGAAGTTATACCTGGCAAATACCGATAATTAGATAAAAAAGATAAATATCATTTTTAAAAGACTGGTGCTATTTTAAAAAGTTTATAATTATATTGATAAAGAGCAGTGTTCTTGTCGATGACCTTGAGTCAAAGAAATGATTATGAAGATCGTTTGATAATAAAAATCAATATTTATATTAATATAATCAGTTTCCTTTATTTGTTTGTATCTTCATGCATTAATTATTTTATCAAATTATTTATTACAGCGTGTAAATACATGTTTTCTTCTAAGGTTTACTCTCTTTTTTTTTATCATTTATAAAATATATAATTTATGCATATATACATACTGTTATAACATATAGTTTTTTTCAAATTATTGCATTTATTATAATATTTTCAAAATTTTAGAAGAAAATAATACTATCAAATTATATACTGCATGAGATTGTGTATGTTTACATCTATGTGTCAATGCCTCTTTCTTATTGAGGGAAAAAAAACGGAGAAGGAGGAGGCATCATTGCCGAATCACCAATCTCTTATGTCTAGTAGTCACGAGAAAGCTCAAATTTTTTTTTTTAAAGTTGAATAACTTTTAAAATCCATACATAGCAAACATAACGTATATGATCAAATGATATTCGTTTTATGTCTTATCTACAATTCGATAGAAAAAAATAAGTTTTTAAGTAGAAATCGAATCTACTATATGTTGTTTAAGAAGAAAAAAAGTGTTTCACCCAATTCTCATGTATGAAAAATGTCAACTTTCCCATTTATTATCTTATAATGTGGAGTCGTTTTTTGAAATTGTTTACACTTGTAATTTTTGTTATGCGTGAATGAATACTATTTATTTAATTGTTTTTTGGAAATGAAGAGAACAAAAATTTAAGAAACAAGACAAAAAAAAAGTATCATTATAATGATTTAGATCACGTAATAAATGTTGTAACGAGATTTGACAGATCTCGCGCTCCCGAAAATAATTAGAGATCTGGTCTGAGGGGTTTTATCGACTAAGACGTTAATTAATACCATCAGTTTGTGAGTAGCCTCGGTAGTAACATCTACTTTCGCCTGAATGTCAGTGTTGGCTTGGTAGACATCCGCCACGAGCGGATAATCCAGATTCCTACCCTGGCTGCGTCAGATTCGTATTCCCTACTTCGACACTCCCACCGGAGAGTCGCACCGGGTGTGCGCACAGATGGTCGTATGGAGTGGGTCAAACAGGAGGGGGATAGAGAATCCATAAAACTGGTGATCGCTGGCATCTCACTGCCAGTCGTCGGCCGGCTCTCGGAGCTGGCTGATGGCACCGGGACTGGTAACAGTCCTTGGTAGAGTTGGCTGGTGACTTGGTGATGTGGACATGCTCCTATGGAGGAGCTAGTTGATATCATCGGTGAAGCTGGCATGACTCCTTGGTGGAGTTAGCCGACTTAGACGTTGACGTCAACTGGATCCTAGGGTAGATCTAGTTGATGTCACTGATGAGTCCAACCAAGCTCCCGATGCGTGGTGCATGCTCCCGAGGGTGATTTACGATGTCGCTACGCTGAATAGGTAGGACGTTGTATATCACTCGCTCTCTCGCTCTAGTGTGGTTACTTGCTGTCAGGGTAAACTATAATCGAGTAGTCAAATGCATAGAGTGGTCCGGCGTGAGACCAGCGTGGCTGCGGATGGACTTTATGTTCGACTACTTGGTGCACTAGAGTGAGTAGGCAATAGGAGGATATTTGGTAAAGCCTGCGAGGTACAAATATCCTCGATCTCGAATTGACTTAGGTTATGCAAGTTAGTTAAACCAAAGTTATGGATCACGGTAATAACCGTTGCCATGGAGTTAGGTTAGTACGCTCCCGGCCAATACTAAAAACCATATACATTTTAGTAATGGCGCCCGAGTGACGTTTTGAAACCGATATGGTGGACCGCGCCCCTCTACCATTTCTTGCTGAACTAGTCACTACCGAAATGGCCGTCGGCTCCCGAAACTACTCCACGGTCCGTTGGTTGCCGTTATACACCAGCTGGCTCCCTCCTGGCAGTAAGAGAGCAGGATGGTAAGAAATCCTCGTTGATCCCATAGTAATTGCCGCTTCTACTTTATCGGTAGAAAAATCAGTTACAATATGTTTTGTAGAATCTAATCAATCTATCTAATGAGTGTTTCGACGATTAACAGCACCACAATATTGGCCTAGAACTGATGCTATTTTCAGACTATAACTTAATTCTAATCTTTCACGTTCATAAAACTTGGCTTCTTGTTTCATTCCCACTTCGTTTCATTCTATCCCTTGTTTTTTCTTTTGACATTTTTTTAACTTTTCGACTTTTAATATTATTAGTACCTGATCCCTAATTATTTAATATCGCAACATCACTTGAACAAACTGACTTTTCCATGGAAGAACTTAAGTTATCTAGTCAATGTTGTGAACTATTTGTTGGAATGTCACCTTATCTATAATTTCATAAAATTCAACCACATTAATAACAAAATCTGTTGAAAAATAGAAAATGAATGAATTAAATTATTATCGTTTCAAAACGAAATGGAATATTTTTTTTTGGAAGTTTCGTTCAAAAAAATAACAAAATATTCAACAGCTAATATGTAGCATGTATTATAATAATTTGAAAATCAAAATTCTTGGTTCCATTTACAAATAAATAAAATTGATTTTAGTATAAACAAAAATTAATTCAATACCATTTGGATTGTTGAGCGTGTGCACCAAGTTCGATGGCTCACAAGTTGATTAATACCTAGCTAGCTCCATACTCTGTGTTTGACTGTTATCGACTCAACGATTTTTTCTACTCAAGGGAAAACTTTTCTGTAGCTTGAAAAAGAAAATATTATCAACAATATGATAATGACAGTGAACTTGTTTTTGTAATCTTAAAAGCATTGCAATTATTACACACTCAAATTTCTACGTTGATGTATGATTGATTTGTTTAGAGTGTGATGGCCCAAATGTACATTGGGGCTCATGGATATCAGTTGATGTATCATATATTTGCATCTATATTATTATTATTCATTTGAAAAACTCACGGACTTTGTTTAGTGTATCTACTGTCATATTTACCACCTGATAAAATTGATACACAACTTCTTTAATCGTAACGAAAACATTGTCGTCGTCTTTCCGTCTGTTCATGCACACTGCGGCGAAACATAATCGAGCTTACATATGAAATTGCAATTTAAATTTTCATATAGATTATAATATATTGATGTAAATTTGAACAGTAATTGCTGAAAGAAATATCGATTTCAGACAAACATAGAAAATGGATATATCGCGTTCCTTAACCTATCAACTGAGGATCTTTCGAAACAAGAAAGCTTTAAATTTATACACTGCATCGAATTGAGAGAAGTCGTACGTCTATGGAACTCGATACTTATAGAAGAGTTAAACGAACTAAACAGCAGAAAAACAACAAAAATTACTCTACTATTTATTGAGAATATTATTTTAAACCAAAGTCCAAGTAATAATGACAATGACGATGATGATGATGACTTAATAAATAAAAACGATGGTGATAAGCATGAAGATGATAATGACCTAACAAATACAAATGACGGTGAGGTAGATAATAATGATGAAGATAATGGTGACAGCAGTGGTGAAGATGGTCTATATGATACTAATAATGATTACATGAATAAAGAAAATTTATGTAATAATAATGCAGCTGGTAATGATCGTGTTATAAATACCATGGTCCTAGAGCCGTCACCGAGTGAATTTATTATTCGATACATTAAATCTATATCATATTCGAATGAATAATAATTTTAATATAATATTCATTGCTCTCTCATGTTATTACATGTGTTAACATAAGAAAGCACTAAAATTGTGAGCAGCGCGCCAATCACATAAGAGATTGCGACTAACTCTAATAATAACGTTACGTAATTGGTGCGCTAATTACAATTCCAGCTCCGTTCTCATGAAGTATAAAGCAAAGAATTGATAACAATTTTTTTAATTATGTGTCCTAGTAATTTTAATGAATAGAATACTACAGATATTTTAATACTATTATTGTTCATTTTATTATCACTTATGTGTTGTTCTTTCTCTGTTTCTTTGTTAAAATGGAGTTGAATTAGAAAATTCAACTGGTCAACAAGTGGAAAAGCAGTTTGACCCATTTATTATGAAACTTGTGGTGGAGAACATATTTTATTTACAATTAGTTCATGCGTTGATTGATGTAAACCCATCTATTTATGGTATAAAAATGATGAAAAAATTTATGAAGGAAAAGAACGATATAGGATACCGTGTAGTGAAGGTTCGAGGATCGGTTATTTTGATGAGTAAATCCGGTAAAACAATTTGTTTTACCTTCAATATTCTAAATGGATTTGTTGCCCAATGTAATTTTACACATTTTGCTAATACCTTTTTACCGTTTGCTTTAACTCTGCCTCGATATGTATCAAAAACAAACTAGCAGAACAAGTGAACACGAAAATTATTCGATAACTATCGATATCATATATGTATTGATAAGATGTATGTGGATAGTACGGAACGTATCTTTTCAAAATAATACAATTTTGAATCGCTGTGGAAACGACAGAGAGGAAATGAACTGTGAAGTCTTTAATCGGTCATTTTTCCTCGATTCAAACGTTGGTACTTTGACGACCGTCACCGAAGTAACCGATTAATTATGCAAAACGTCATCATAATGACCATTTCGCATACGTATATGTGTTAAATGACAGTGAGCGTTTTTCGAATGACAATGTACTATTCTTTGAGTTTTTTTAACTAATAATAAATACTATTGAATGCACTATTACATAGCTTCACAGTTTTTTAACAATATTGTTTATTTAACTTTTATTAACTGAACGAGCAATATTTGCTTTTCTTGTTTTAAACAACATTAAAAAACAACAATTAAAGAAAAAGAAAAATATAATTAATAAAATGACAATGACAGCAAACTTTTTATTGTTGTTTCAAAAAAAATATCATTATTTTATATACCACAATGAAATTTTATACTTGTTGATGCACGACCCATTTGTTTAGACTGTGATGGCCCAGGTATACATTGGGGTTCATGTAAATCAGTTGATGCATCATATATTTGCATCAATTGTGATGATCCAGATGTAAACTAAGTTTAATAAATATCAGTATGTGCTTTTTTTTGAAGATAACTTTTATCTGCTTGAAAAACAAAAAAAAAAATTCTTTATTAATAAAATGACAATGACAGTACACTTGTACTATCTGTTATTGTGAAAACAATAGTAACTATTGAGAAAATAGTACATGTTGGCCTATCATGTACGTCTTCCAAGTCATCTTCATCTAAAGTAATATCCAATGTCTCCCAAGTTAAAGCATCTTTTAATGAATCAACTTTTTTTGACAATGTTGATTTAGTTTTATTGCTTACTTTATTTAAATAGTCTAACAGTATTTTTTGTGCATATGGATTATCCGAAAATATTCACACTGCTTCTGTATATAATTGTTTATTAATATTGAAAAATTATTATTTTTGTAGAAATTACTCACTATTTTGTATATCTTTCTATTGCTGTGTTGTAACCATGATTACATATTTTTTTTATTGAAAAAATCATAAAATTCGTGAGGAACTAGTGGAAGGTCTAATTTTTTCATTGTCACTTGAATAATTTTCAATACACGATAAAACTATGAACATACAAAGTACGTATAATATATAATCTAAAAAGAAGTTAGTTTATACACATTTATAATAAATGAAAAATAATAAACAATAATAAACAACCAGATGAATCGAATTTTGACCGTTGACGCCATGTACGTATTGCCATTGCCAAATGCCATGTATGTATACTGATGGCCACAAAATGCAACCTCTTCTACGTTATTTAAAAAATAAGGGGTATTATTTTCTCAGTTGTGGGCATATGTAAGAAAAAAAAAAAAAAATAAGCATCATAAAATGTTTTATTCTATTCCACAAAACAAACAAACATACACACACATACACACTCCAAGGAGAAAACGAAAAAATTAAGGAACACAGCACAGCACGTACACACATACCGAAAAGAAAAAAAAAACAAAACAAACAATAAAATAATATAAATGTTTGTAAAAGAAGAAAAAAAAAACCATTATAAAATGTTTTATTCTATTTCACAAAACGAACAAACACACACAAACACACATACACACCTCAAGAAGAAGAAAAAAATTAAGAAACACTTCACAGCACAGCATGGACACACTCACTGAGAAGATAAAAAAAAAATTTTGTGAGCCATCTAGACTTGCGGGTTTATTATGTGTAAACATCTTCGGCGTGTTGTTGTAATTGAACAAAATAATAATAAGTACACATTTAAACAAATTTTTTTCATTCATTTATAAAAATATTGTTTGTTTTTATATTCCATTTTTTTCTATTTTCATACAATTATTGTTGTTCAGTAATTTTCAATAATCAATGATTTTATAATTTCGATATATCGATTTTTTGTTCCTAATTTTATAATAACGATTGATAAAACACATGAAGTAGATAAAAAAGTTCAAATAAAATTTTTTAATATATTCCAAACGGCTGGTAAAAATATGTAGTGTTACGTACCAGGCTAATTAATTTGAATTAATTATGAAATAACCAAAAAAAGAAAGAACGTTTAACAAGATAAATAATAGTATAATAATTTAGCAATTATACAAATTAATGAGCCTGATATTTAACGTAATTATTTATAATCCTCTTGTTTTGTTATTCCCTACTGGGTAACGGGTTAGGAGGGAACGTGTGATTATGTAGATTCTACCTTGTTGTTGTGGTTTATCCAAAATTAAATTGAAGAGAGCGTGTCAATCCGGATGGTTGCCTGATGATGTTGATAATTGAGAATAATCCAATAGGTAACACAAAACTCGTAGCACAGAAAAACAACACCCCGGAAAAAGTTTACAGTAAATGTTTAGGATTAAGGAAGGGTAAAATTTGTAGGAATAATAAATTGTCACAGTTATTTATTTAAGTTTCGATTCACTGATAATATTGTTTATTTATTATAAATTTTTGAAAGAATTGATATTATTTTATTTAAATTTCTATCGATTAAAATGATCAATAATTTTTATTATAAATTTGTGGAATTTTTATTAAGTATTTAATTCAAATAAAATTAGATTGATTTTAAATTTAATTAGATGTTTGTCGGATAAAAGTTATCACGAGAGTAACGCTCCTTAAAAATTGAAATTAAAAAATTCCCATAAAATTATATCTTAAAGTAGAAATGAAAAAGTGGTGCCATATTTGAACCAATCATATTAAATGGTTCCCAGAGTAGTCAGCATATTTCAATTTGTTTAAACATTTTTTTAATAATAATTTAATAACTTCAACGGATGTAACATCTCGCGTTGCAGAGGTGACTTTGAAATTTGCTTACAAAAATCATTTAAAAATTAAAATATAATATTTTGTAAAAAATGCAAAATGTTAATTTTATTTCAAATGAATTAAAAATAATTTAAAATAAAAAAGAAAAATTTTATTGCTTGCTCGGCATTTTACATTCGTTGAATTTATTAGATTATTATATTTTATCGATTATTAATTTTAATTATACCAAGACGTAACAATTCCCCCCCAAAAAAGGTCGTTGTCTGTCTGTTGAACGACAGCAACGAATTAAAAAAAAATATATTTTATTAATTGTTACTAGTTGTTACAGTGGTTTCATCTTATTACTAATTCCCCATTTAAAATAATAAAAAAAAATTTTAATCGTAAAAATTTATTCTAACAATAAAAAAAAGTCCTACTCGAGACCTCTTACGGGCGACCGTCGGCTAGGCTTACTCCGTGCGAGTCGACGTGACCTATATAATTCTTTGTTTGTGACAGTGTGATGTTGAAATCTCATCATTATTTTTTTATCTAACCTTGCGAGTTGTATTTATTTTGTTTTTGTTATTTTTTTGTTTTAAAAAAAATATTTTATTTATTTAGATGTTAATTTCATTGTTTCAATTATTTGTTATTATATTTTTCCAAGGTTTTTCCAGCGATGTAAAAAAAATGAGAGATTAGAGAGAAAAAAAAAAAAATATTGTTATTAATGATTTTTTTGTTTATTTTGTTTTTATTGTTCCGTGATTTTTATTTATTATTATTTTTATTAGAATTATATATTTTAAGTCGCTAACCCACGCGGAATCCACCCACCATCGACGCGCGCGTTAGAGATCTCTTACAGTATTATTAAACTAACCCCATTTTATTTATTATTTTTTATATTTTTTTTGTTATTGTTTATTTTTTGTTTTTTTTTTTGTTTAAAATTTTTTTGTTTTTTTTTTTTTTCTAACATTATTTCCTACTCTACTTAGTAAAATTTTACTAGTGTAGTAAAATTTCATATGTTTGTAAAAATTTCATTTGAATCAATTTTATAAAATAATAATCACCCCCTAAAAGATAAGGTAAGATTTTATTTGAATTCTTCCCAAACCTTTGTTACGTTCTGGTATTTATATATTAAAAATAATTAATTAATAATAAATAATTGTTAAAGTCAATGCTGATAAATAATATCGAGTAGCACATAAATTTTTTCTTTTTATTTTTTAATAATAATATTTCATTTTTAGCATTATAGACATTTTTTATTTAAATATTATTTACTTTTTAATTATAATTTTTCATTTTAATTTTTATTTTATTCTTGAGCCACAGTTGCATTTAAACCAGCAACTCGATATTCAACATCCGTTGAGATTAACAATTATTTAGAATAATATCGCAGCAATAATTAAACGCTGACTACCATGAGAACCATCAATTTTGATTTGTCAATGATGTTACCACCTAAGATCATCCCTACTTAATTTATAATTTTTTATGGGAATTTTAATTTAATAATTTTAAGAAGCTTCACTCTCGCGACAACTTTTGTTCTATTCAAATCATTAAAATTTAAATTAAAATTCAAAATTAATTAAACTTAAATCAAATACATCTGATAAAAATTAAATAAAATCAATTGAACTTTTACGTTTTAAATAAATAACAATTTTCGAGTGAATTTAAATTAATTAATTTGTACGATAAATTATTATTTCCTGTGTTATTTAACCTTCCCTAATCCTATATAAAAATTATTGACTGTGACATTTCTCCGGGGTGTTGTTTTCTGTGCTGTGAGTTTATTTTACCGTTTGGATTATTCGAGACTATCAACATCAAAAGGCGACCATCCAGATTGACACGCTCTCAAATATATTGGTTTCGGATTATTCTTACATTAAAGGTAGATCTACTATAATACACATTCCCTCCTAACCCGTTACCCTGTAGGGAATAACAAAACAAGAGGATTTTCTAAAAAA
>MKYW01000184.1:97479-110335 GCA_015776835.1 Aphidius ervi | reverse complement strand
AATATTTCTACATAATCGGTCCTTTATCTAACTTAAAAAAAATTATTTCTTACAAATTTATAGTAACAATGAGTTTATATCAAAACCTACCCCAATCTACCCCTTACCGATCGCGTAAATAATTTAAAAAAAAATCCAATATTATCTTCATTCATCTCTCAACTACCTCTCGTAAATATTTTTACATAATTGGTCCTTTATCTAACTCAAAAAAATTATTAATATAAGGTGAACGTATACAACACTTTTACTAAATATTCAAAATTAATAAATATTTTTTACAATATTTATTCATTAATTTATAATTAATGCAACAAATCAATCAGTAATCTCAATAAATTCCTCAGCAATATTTTTTTGGTCACATTCTTTCCTTAGCAACATTTGCCATAATTATATCAATTTATTATGGCAAATAGAATTAATGAAAATTGTTAATTTATTTATTACATACATTACACTTCTTACTATTTACCTATTTACATCATTGACAAAACATCACATATAAGCAAAAATAAAATAACAACGGGAACACATAGCAACGGATAAACAAAATAAAAAATTAATTAGTTAAACAAAAATAAATGAATTATTATAAACAGCCAATCAAATAGCTCGAAGAGAGGCTTCATTCTCCTTTTTATATAAGGATTACAAGCATAGAAAATTCAATTAATTTATATAAATTCAAAAATCGCCAATGAATGAAATGTAGGTAAAATAGTTAAAGAAAATAGTCGGTCTTGTAGGAAGCATATATCGTCGCGTTTTATCTGTCTGTCTGTCTCATCCTCTGTCTCTTTCTACGACAAAAATTGGCCTTCTGCGCTGACGCACGGTGCGTCTAGTAATAAATATAAGCCGCCTCCAATTCCTATGTAGTGCTGGGGCCCTGACGTTGAGTGCTTAGCTGCTGTGATCTTTAACCCCACTCAGGTAGCACTCTCCTACCTATCGCCTCGGACATGCGTCGCACGCATTCAGAACACGAATAGGTTTACGATCAGGCTTCGTACGCAGCCTTCAGTGAGTTCGTCTTTTCGACGGAGGAGTGGAGTAATCGCCGCGATAAGGTTTACGTATCAAGGGGATGTTCCAAAAATCACTCGGAAACCCGGAAGCAGCGCAGTAGACGAAAAAATATAGTGATAAAATAAACTTAAAAGTAATTGGAGGTTACTGTAGATATTGTAAACAACAAAAATAGCCATATTGCATATGCCATTTGCTTTTGTTACTTATTACAGTTGTGAAAAGTATTTTTATAATTATTATTAATAATTAAACAATAATAATTCATTGATTTGTGCCTATAAAAATACATGAACCAAAAATCATGTCTACCACAATAAAATATCAAAAATTTCCTTGATCACAATCTTAAACTTCCGGGTTTCCGAGTGATTTTTGGAACGTCCCCCAAAACATCTTCTAAACATCGAACAGGCGCCCCATTGATGTCATACATAATAGCCTTGACCCTACACAGAGCCTAACACTAGCGATTCTTTATATTGTTAATAACTAACTCCCATTAGTTATTAACCCGCAAGCGATAACAATAAATAATCAGAACTCATTCTGATGATTATTTATTTCGAGAACCCACGAAATAATAAATTTCGTTACAATGTATTGTGTAAAATAAATAATGATACTTTTACTGAATCATTGAATGTTTTTAATGGTGAAAAATTGAGACTTTAACTTCATTCAAAAAAACAAATAATGCCACATTCACTGAACCAGTTGATGTTTCATCAACAAAATATAACAAAATTGATGATACATGTTTATCAAATAATATGTCAATAGAAAATAATGAGACATTCACGGAATCATTAAAGTTTGTCAAAAAAAAAAATAAATAATAATGAAACATTTACATCAAGAGAATTAAAAAATGCATTATCAACACCATCAGTTAGAAAATCATTAATTGCTAATGCTACATATGATACTGATTTTCCCAATCATTCAAGCTATGCATTGTAACAACAGATTCAGACTCATATTATTATTTAGAAGAAAATCAAAACATTAATGACAGTATTCATTTAAAACTATCTCTAAACTCAACATTCAACTGTCCCAAAAATCAAGATGATGATGATGATGGTGATGATAAAAATACGACATTTAGATTTTCCAGATGTTACATCAATGAATCATTGACGCCTACATTTTATTAGAAAATTGAAATAATTATTAATTGACAATTAAAAAAATTATTTAAACTTAAAATTATAATTTATCAATGAATTAATTCAACTATAATTAATTGTATATATAAACGCAAAAAGAAAAAAAAACTCATCGAACTTGATGGAAAAAAAAATAAACAAAAACAACATGTGACTTTGTGCATTCGACTTACTAGCGCCGTTACTGATGATAATATGCACTGGCTTGCTCCGCTTGCTCCATTCCGTGAGCTTCCACAGCTCCCTATGCTAAAAGATGCTGAAAGCTAATACACAGTGTGACGTCACAGATTACCCTCTTTATAAAACTCCATGAGAATAAATAATAAATTAATTCGTCAACGTATAAAAAAAATATATTATTATTAAAACTTTACAAAAAGATGTGATATCATAACAAAAAAAAAAACCTAGTTTTTTTTACAAAAGGAAGCGTCAAGTATTCGAAATCGTTTAGTTATTTTATTTATTTAATACAAAAAGATGTTGTACCAAAAAAAGTCAAGAATTAAATATATTTTTAATTTATATAATTAAGTCTTAACTGTTGACAAAATTCTAAACTTGACTTTTTTTGGTCGCCTCATTCGACTATACTGTATTATATAGTTAACTACGTAACTCATGTGGAATTGNAAGCCACTCGGTCTACTCGAGCGCCACATTTGGCGCTCGTTGAACTAAACTGCAAATTCACAACTCGTTACGTATAATACTAATATATAATTATTATATATAATTTTATATATAAATTATATATTTTTTTTCCGTGTGGGTTATTCGTATGCATCATATAAAAAATAACAATTGAGCAAAATCACTAAAATTTATAGAGAAAAAAAAAAATTCCTTGATTACTCTTAAAAATGACGAATGACAATCACCAAAGTAAAAAAACTAATCACAAAAACTAGGTTCAGTGAAAATGAAAAAGAAGAAATACGTTCTTGTTGTTTTATACGCTTTCTTTCATGGAAGAAGACAAAAATATTCGAAAACCAGTAATGTCTTATAAACCAGTTACTTAGTATGAGCTTAATACTTATCTGCCGTATGGAGTTTCAAAATTGAATTATAATGATAAAATAAGAATTCGAGTTCAACATAAGAACTACTGTTTATTACTAAGTAAAAGTTCATCGCATATTACTAAAAAATTCACAAGAAATATTGGTAGGAAATCCTCTTGGTGCTACGAGATCTCAGTAAAAATGTCAAATACTCATATCTTTCAAAAAATTCGATATGGAATAAAAGACATTTAAGTCAATGAGCATTGAAAATGTATTATTTACTCCTAATCAAAAATGACTTTAGATAATAAAGTTGGATAAATAATATAGAAAATACTAAGATATTTATTGGCAATGGAAATTTTAATGTACAAATTTTATTGAGATTTTTTTAGGTTTTGCTGAAGATTAAGAACTTATAATCGTAGCTTATAAATACAGCTACAAACTCTTACTGGAAAAAACTGAAGAAAAATTGCCTGAGCTCGATTCCGATTGATTTTAAACAGAACGTTATGTACGCAAATTTATGACATTATTTGCTTTTTTGTTTGCTGCTGGAAGATTACATTTATCAATTTTTAAATTTTTTTTCTATAATGTTCGTTGTTTATTGTTTAGATATCGATGAACTGTTGCTTTCCTCATTATTACCACTTAAATTTTCGTCACTTTCTTGTTGATCTTCTGCAACGAAAGCAGCTGAGAATCCTTTATAAGAGATTGTGTCATCCGTGCGAAATCTCACTAATAGTGCTTCGTTGAGAGAAACTATATCGGTTATGTTCTAACAGAAAAAATAATGTTGAGAGGAGATATTGATCATTGAGAAAAAAAAAAAAGACCAAACTTACTGAAGAACAAAATTTTCCATAACTTGGACTAGATACGTCAAGACCAGAGAATATTTCTACAAAGTCATAGGAGCAATTTTCTTCATACTCTAGTTGGAATGTTAAAAAAATTAAGTGAACATTTTTGCCTTTTCCAGCTTCAATTGTCCAATCACAATCAGTTTGGTGATCGTAGTCTCCTTCGCCATATCGTACATGTGAGTAAAAGTATTTCATTATACTTGTGGCCACCAAATGTCCTCCACAGACTGGAAAATCAAACACACATAACAATCTTAAAAATTTATAAAAGATGATATGAATAATTATAAATTATAATTATTCATATCATTTTTCGTGAATTTATAATTTATAAATTATATCGATAATTATTAAATTACTCCTTGTCAATTTTCTATCGTTTGACTATTAAAATATTCACTATCATGTTAACAAAAAAAAACAATTTTTGTCTTGAGAAATTCAAATGTACCATAGCAATTTATTTAATGTTTTTTTTTATTATGTTCAGATAAAAAATTAAAACGCATAAAAGCCAAGTTTGAAATTTAAAATAATCCAGCCTCAAAATTAAATTGCACTATAGCAAAATATATATATATATTTTTTTTTGCTTTGTTGTTGTTGACAAAATTAAAATGATCCTCTGAAAATTTACGATGTGCCATAGTAAAAATTTGATTTTCTCAGAAATCCTATCAGTGTCACTGATAAATACAAAGCGACATGGTTAAAATTACAATGGGTGTGTTCATAATCACTGATTATTTCTGCATTTGATAAATTCCCCGAATAAAATCCCCTGAGCGTTCATGTATATATTTGAAATATATATTCCCCTGCGCCTGCGCGTTCAGATGCTACTGTTGACATTGCGATGACAACATAACCAAACAACAATAATAACACCAATATTAATTTTTTTCAATAATTAATAGAGTATTTATTGTAATTATCCATTTGTTTGATTGTCCAAGTCACGATGTACAACAATTAATTTATTATCAGCATTTGTTTTCATTAATTAAATAATTCACGCTATTTTTTTTTTTAGTATGCGGCCATATTGTTTGAGGAATTTTAACGCGCGATTCTGAACGCTCAGGGGATTTTATCCGGGGAATTCATCAAATGTAGAAATAACCAGTGATTATGAACACACCCAGAGGGCCATAGCAAAAACTAATGATGGACTCAGCAGTCCAATTCACAGGGCATTACAATTTAGGGCTTTTTTTCTCCAGTGGCGGCGCTTGTGAAGCCTTTGTATATAAAATCTATATAAAAAAAATTTTACAAGCGCTATCAGCGGCAAAAAAAGCCCTAAATCGTAAAAAATTTGCCCTGTGAATTGGACTGCAGAAATGTCAACTGCCTCCACTTTTTAGCTGATTTTGCTTATTTTCAAATTGTTAAGGGGAATGACAACCTTTCATTTTGTCTGATTTTGACCTGACCAGACGTAACTGTTCCCTTATTTTTACCAACAGAACCACATTTGCTCCATCTGTAGGTCCAAATTGCATTCAATATTGAGACCATACTTTAGACGATCCGGTGGTAAAATCACTTGTATTTTTTCAGTATCATTCATTAAATATACCGATTTGTCCTTACATGCATTATAAACTATTATAAAATATTAATATTAATATTTATATCGGATCTCATTTTATTTGATTTTTATCCAAATTTCATGCGTATCAACTATCTATTGTAACCGATTTTCTGACCTGCACGGCGAGAACTATCGGCCAAGGTTAACAACGAGGATTTCTTACCATCCTCCTCTAAATCACCGGGGGGGAGCCATGTTGGTTATCTCGGAAGCCAACAACCGTGGGAGTCACGAGAACACTAAAACGGGAACCTAACTCAGTCTTAGAAATGGTAGAGGGGCGCGGTCCACCTGATTGGATTATGAAATACCTAACTAAACCTGAGGGAACTATCGTGAACCAAGTATAGTGTGTTACATACGCCTATATCACATTATGACTATACTATAGGAAATACCGACGTCACAAATATCATAAGTGTGGGAGAAAATGTGCTATAGGTGATATGAGTATTTAGTATAGGGAACCATACAGCAAGCCATCGTGACCAGTGTTGCCAGATTAGTGGTTTTCCCACTAAATTTAGTGGTTTTTTTCGGATTTAGTGGGTAATTTAGTGGGCAGTTTTTGTTTAGTGGTTTTTTTAGTGGGAAATTTTTTTTTTGTTGGTTTTTTTAGTGGGTAGATTTAATTGGTTAGATTTTTAAGTTGTGTTAGATTTCAAACTTCTGATTGGCTCAGACCTCCATGGTTGATTATATTAATTCTAAAAACATCGATCCTATGTTTTATTCAATGTTTTTAGCAATGATCAATAACAAACGCTTTTTTTTTATTGTTTTTTATAATTGTATTGTATCATTGTGTATGTAATTATTGTAATTGTAATTGTGTCAATGGTATCAATTATGACTAATAATTATAAGTCAAATATTATGCGTAAAAAATGAACAAAAAAAATGGGTGTAGCAATAAAATCAACTAAATCAATTGCAAATACTGAAAAAATTTGTGCAATAAAGAGTCAATGTAAATCTTTTTTGATTGAGTTATGTTGCCAATTGCAACAACGACTACCAGAGAATATTGTTATGCTAGAAAAAGTTAGTGTTTTTACTCCTCGAATTACAGATAGTGAGGTAAAAAGGGATATAACTAGCATTGTATCTCACTTTAAAAATATTGTTGGAAACGTTGATGCAACTTTAGCAGAATGGCATTTAGTTAATTCTAAAATTATTGCTGATGAAAAAGAATCGACAGAAGATTACTGGAGTAGAATAGATAAAATAACAACTGCAAGTGAAGATAAACGATATGGACACATATCAAAACTTGTATTGGATTTGTTGGCTTTGCCTCTATCAAATGCTACTGTTGAACGTGCATTTTCACTCGTCAGCATTATTAAAGATAAATTAAGAAATCGATTGGCAATAAAAAGTTGTGAAGCTGTTATTCGAATACGATATAATATAACACAAGTTGATTTATTTCAACCATCAAAGTCCATGTTAAATCATTTCACTTCAGAAGAAGTGTATGCTTCTGAGTTTCAAGAAAAAATATTAATGGTTATTGAAAATGGTGCCAAAGAGCAATCCAAAGAAGATGAAGAAGAAGAAGAAGGTCAAGACTTTATTTAAAACATAAAAATATTATTTTTAATATTATTTAAAAACATATAGATATTCATAAAATGAATATTAATATTTAATTTATAAGAAAGAAGGTCAAGACTTTATTTATTCAAAAAACAAAGATATAATACCAATAGTCATATAAAAAAAAAAAAAAACAAAATGTATTGACAGTTGATCTGTAATATAATAATAAAATTTAAAAAAAAAAATTACAATTTAGTTTTCCATTTAATTTCCTTTTTTTTTTTTTTTTTCTTTCAGGTAAATTTTAGGTTTTCAAAAGTTTAGTGGGTAAGTAGCTCAATCTAGTGGTTTTTCAAGAGATTTTTAGTGGGAAGATGGCTACCGAGTCTGGCAACACTGATCGTGACCAGGTCTTACACATACGTTGCCATTGCAATAATAATATATCTCGATATTATTATTATTATTATTATTTTCAGCGATCCATCGTGAACTCACACATACACATTGCGTAGTGAGAATATAATAATAATTATTATTATAATAAGAGAGCCATATAGCGTGATCATTAGTATTAGTCTGTCATTGGAAATTCGGACAGAGTTTCACCAGGACTTAACTTCTGATACCTAGAGAGCCTTTACGAGATATCCAAACGATGTAGAGAGAACCAGTAGTGAACCATAGAGAGCCAGTCAAGAGAAGGTAGTGATCGATCGAGAGCCAGACTAGTTGTATCGTCTCACGACGACGTTGAGTGCTCAGCTGCTGTGAGCTTCAACCCCACTCAGGTAGCACTCTCCTACCTATCGTCTCGGACATGCGCCGCATTCAGAACACGAATAGGTTTACGATCAGGCTTCGTACGCAGCCTTCGGTGCGTTCGTCTCTTCGACGGAGGAGTGGAGCAATCGCCGCGATAAGGTTTACGTATCAAGACATCTTATAAACATCGAACAGGCGCCCGATTGATGTCATATATAATAGTCTTGACCCTACACAGAGCCTAACACTAGCGATCCTATACTAACTCCCATTAGTTATTAACACGCAAGCGATGACAATAAATAATCAGAACTCATTATGATAATTATTTATTTTGAGAACCCACGAAATAATAAATTTCGTTACACTATATATATACCACCATTGCATACTCAAATGTAATATTTTTATTATTACATTTTTATTTTGTAAAATAAATTTGATGAGAGAAATAATATTTTTTATCGGTCAGATATCACTTATTCATGATAAACATCAGGTATTCTTCAAATCGAAATTTTCAAATAAGAATCTTCCGACGAAGGTTCACCTAATCAAGAGGCACGGTAGTATGAGGCCTCGGGTCAAGTATGAGAAAGAAATGTATGTGTGTTGATGATGAAAGCTAACTACTACCGTGCCCTATTATACATCAAATATATTGTCCCCTCCCGTCTCTAATCTTTTAGAAATTTAATTTGAATATAATAGGGTTGAATGATGATGTTGAGGTTTAGTAATGATCCCATAAATCGATGTCCAGCTTTTTTTTTTAATAAAAAAAAAGATTTTTTTGTTATACAATTATATTTCTAAAGCAACACCGATATTACGGTCATTGCGTTTTTGCTAAATCGACCAGATTTCTTTCGTTCAGTTGGTAAAACTTAACAATTATTTCTCTTCTCCTTCTTACGACCTCTCTTTTTTTTAGTGTTTATATATTGGCTGTACTGCAGTATGCAAGAAGACTAGAAATACTAGAAAGACTAGTATTTCTAGTCTTCTTGGCAGTATGTTATTATTTGTTTGTATTCATGACATAACCTCCAAACTACTTTGACAGCATAAACAAATTGTTGACTGTACAAAAAGATGTGATATCTCAACAAAAAAAAAAAAAACAAAGTTTATTTACAAAAAAAGTGTCAAGCATTCGAAATTGTCACTAATTGTGAGTATATTAATTAAGATGTCATACCAGAAAGACAAGAAGAAAATATATTTTTGACGCATGTAATAAAGTCTGAACTATTGAAAAAAAGAAATTTTAACTTGACCCCATCTGGTTTTTTCCAAATAAAATTTCAGTATTCAAGACATATAATTTACATCAGATGGGGTCAGGTTTAAAATTTTTTTTCAAAAGTTCAGACTTAATTACATGCTTCAAAAATATATTTCCTTCTTGTCTTTCTGGTATCACACCTCAATTAATATACTCACAATTAGTGACAATTTCGAATACTTGACACTTTTTTTGTAAAAAAAGTAGTTAAGAGTTAATATAATTTCAGAATACTCACACCCCTAGCAAAATTTTACAAAATGTAAGATGTTATAGAATAAAAAAAGAAGTTTAAAAAAGATCTGGTAACGTTTGTTGGGGCGTGTGGCCCGCGTTGCCGTTGAAAATTAAAAATTTTCAATACTCCGGCTAAGGCCGTGTTAAATTTTATCTGTTAAATGATTTTTAAAGGAAAAATACAATAATAGTACATTTTTTTTTATTTCTCAAAATCAATTTTTTTTTTTTTTTTTTATTCAAATTACGTAGAGTTGAGGCAAGCTATAACTTTTGTTAGATTCAATGGAATGACTTCAAATTAGGCTCAAAAAATTTTGCTTTTTGAATGTTATACAAAGTATCTATGACGATTTTGTCGAAAGTTAGAGCGTTTTTCAGAAATTACTCGAAAACTAGGCAAGCAAAAACTTGTAAAGAACGAGAGATTAGAAAGAGAATACTGTTTCTCACTTCCACTCAAGTATTTAGCCAAAGACAAAAATTTATTATCCTCTATTAATTAAAATTGAATATTAAAACCTATACTAAGTTTGGGTGATGATTTTTCGTCTTTTTTTCTAGTTTTATCCTTTAGTTTTTGGTAAATAAGGCATTATTTTTTCAAGTATTTCGATAGGGTATTATGAAAAGCCGAACATCGTTTTCCATAAGAGCCCATGTTTAACCTCGAAAAAAAGGACCATCTTTAACAGTTAATTAATCAAAAAAACATCTTATAACAAAAAATCTGATTAAAGAAAAAGGTGTATCGTTATTTCAATTATCTACTTGTAACGAGATGGAAGTGGCATAACACAAATTTATGCTACTGCATCTTTTACTGCGCACATGAGTCCGATGACGCTCAAACGTGTACGAGCGCCACTGGAGGAAATGTAGTGTGTAAAATATATAAAATATAAAATTTACTTCCAGTCCGGCCACCATCGAGTGCGTCCGCAAAATATAATATTACAAAAAGTTATCTTGGTGACGTGGCCTTGCCACATCACACATACATTGAAACATATCTCATACAGCTTAAATATTAATAAATGATTTAAATAATAGTACGTAAAATTGTGTTTGATTTTATTTCGAATATCTAAATAAAATATTTAAAAAAATAAATAAAATTAAAAAAAGGTGGCAGAGGTTTAAATACTGATTTAATTTCAAACAGTATCAAAACCGTCTGTTACATACTCTATAAAATTCTTGAAATCGTCATTATTTTTAATTTTCCCTGGTTGTACCTTAAAATATAAAAAAATTTTTCTAGTATTTCGCAAATATAATAGTCTCAGTCAGTAGAGAATAATTTTTTAACCAATCTCGTAAAATTTCATAGAATTTAATTGAGTTTTAGAATAAAAAAAGTTGTTTGGAAATTTAATTATTGTAAACTCCGTCAATAAACGAATCTTTAATTTT
Organism: Aphidius ervi; assembly: GCA_015776835.1. NCBI lineage: Eukaryota > Metazoa > Arthropoda > Insecta > Hymenoptera > Braconidae > Aphidius > Aphidius ervi. The sequence goes on along the minus strand of MKYW01000184.1, from coordinate 99,392 downwards.
TTTTGTTCTATAAACAAATTCTGATACTCTCATGTGATGCATCATAATATTATAAGCGACTTTACTAAATTTTAGGTTTTTATATTGTTTTTTACTAATTAAAAAGTTGTTTGGAAAAAATGCCAGGTAATGTTAGATCTTCAAAGGTTGTCAACCTTAGATCAACAAAGGTTGTAATGCGTCTTTCTCTTGTTTTTTTTTATGGCTACCCATCTTATAGAGGTTTCAATTGAAAAAAAAAAAATACCAAATTATTGTCTACCTTACTACTTTTTTTCTTTTCACAATTATAGTTGATAATTATTATTAAAAATGTTTATAATAATAACAATAATAAGAATAGTAATATAATTAATCGACAATAAATTCATTTCATAGTAGTTTAAGAAAAAAATAATTCACGTACGGAATGGGTCAAACGGAAGAAGAGATAGAGTATCTATAAAACTGGTGATCACTGACATTTCACTGCCAGTCGTCAGCCGTCTCTTGGAGCTGGCTGATGGCACCGAGACTGATGACAGTCCGTGGTTGGCTTCCGGTGAAGCTGGCTGACTCCTTGGTGGAGTTTGCCGATGTGATGTCGACAGGTTCCTTGGGTGGAACCAGTTGATGTCGCTGATGAGTCCAGCCAAGCTCATGCTCCCGAGGGTGACATACGATGTTGCTGCTATACCATAGGTAGGATGTTGTAGAATACTCGCTCTCTCACACTAGTGTGGTTACTTGCTGTCATGGTAGTCAAATGTACAGGGTTGTCCGGCGAAAGACCAATGAAGCTGCGAATGGACTTTGTGTTCGACTACTTGGTGCACTGGAGTAAGTAGGCAACAGGAAGATATTTGGTGAAGCCTGCGAGGTGCGAATATCCTCGTTTTTGTATTAACTTAGGTTATGCGAGTTAGTTAATCCAAAGTTGATGATCACGGTAATAACCACTGCCGCCGGGTTAGGTTATTACGCTCCCAGCCAATAGCAAAACTTTATACATTTCGGTAATGGTGCCCGAATGACGTTTTGCAATCAATATGGTGGACCGCGCCCCTCAACCATTTCTTACTAAACTAGTTACTACCGGAATGGCCGTCAGCCGCCATTGCTCCCGTTACGCAGAATCCCCCGGTCCGTTGGTTGCCGTTATACACCAGCTGGCTTCTTCCTGGGGGGCTATTCTCGAGTGATGTAAGTCGATTCACTCGGATCGGATCTACTTGAGCGACAAACTGAGATCCGTTTACGGAGGACAGTTCGTGTGAGAGTAGCTAGTTCGTCGACGAATGTAAATATCTGTCTCTCACACAATCTAAGTTGAGCGCCAGATAATTGCTTTTATTTTTTATTTTGGTTTATTGTTTATTTTAATTGTTGTGTTTTACAACGCATAAAGAAATTTTTACCAAGGCCAAATTCAAAAGTTGAAATAATCCAGCCGAAAAATTACAATGCACCATAGCACAATAAATATTTTTTTTTTTTTGCTTTGTATTCGTAAAATTTTACGTTGTTGTTGTTAACGAAAGAGGTGTGTTCGTTCACTATTCACACCGAGCGTATGCACGGAGCGTATGCAAGGAAGCGCTAGTGTCGTGTGGTCATTTGAAGAAATGTTAGTAACTAAAATTCACCAATGCGTTCGTTATTTTCATTCATTGTGTTTACTTTGTTAATTTAATAATTTTTTTCAAGACACAAGAACAAATTACCAATGATTTATAACGAAAGAAAGCGAAAGAACTGGAAAAAACAAATAACAAGAAATAAATAGTAAACTTGCGTCTTGAAAAAAATTATTAAATTAACAAAGTAAACACAATGACTGAAAATAACGAACGCATTGGTGAATTTTAGTTACTAAAGTTTCTTCAAGTGACCACACGACTCTAGCACTTCCTTGCATACGCTCCGTGCATACG
>MKYW01000184.1:83527-95259 GCA_015776835.1 Aphidius ervi | reverse complement strand
GGTCTATGCATCATCATCTTAATCCTTAAAGGACAAAAAAAAAACATCTCCAACATTGTTATAATTATATTTCGTGTTTATTTTTTCTTTTGCTCTAACTTTATCTATTTTTTTTTCCAATTTATTATCAACAATTTCCAAGCTAGGTGATCTTCTTACTGTCTCTAAAAATTCATTATTTCTTGAGAGAATAAAAAATTAATTAAAAAATGACATTAAGAAGAGTTTGCACAAGATTAATTAGCTTAACATTAAAAAATAATGATAAATTTAAAAGAAAAATATTTTTACAATCCAACAAGTGTTTAATTTACAACAATGATATTAAAAATTACACAATGTCTTCATCAACAAAACATGATTTTGATGAAATAAAAAAAAAAAAAAAAACAAATAAATTATGAATATTGACATTGAAAAAAAAAATTTTTTATCATATTTTTAATAAACAAAATAAATTTTGCGTTTGACCATAATAAAAATTACTATAGTACACAAAAATAAAATAGCCACGCCCACACGCTATTTTGCTATGGCCCATATGAAAATATCATAAAACGAACAGATGGTGCAGCTCAGCTATGGGCCATTGTAAAATTTGCTGTTTTTTTCGTAAAAAAAAATAAAAAATTCTCTCCGTGAACGGATCTCACTCCGTCGCTCAAGTAGATCCGTTCACGGACCTCAATCCGTGTGAGTGAGTCGACTTACATTATTCGAAAATAGCCCCTCTGGCGGTAAGAGAAGAGGATTGTGAGAAATCCTCGTTCATTCCATAATAACCGACGCTTCTACTATATCAGTGGAGCAACCATATAATGCTGTCGTTCCAGCACCCGTATTCAGAGGATGTTCTCATTAGGGCTTTTTTTCCGATGGCGGCGCTTCAAAAACTTTTTGTCAGACTTCTGTATGAACTGTACTCTATGACAAGAGAGCTCATTTCCATGCTGCAGAGCTGGGGTTCACATCAATGTATATATCTATATACTATTTAGGACAATGATCAATATACTTGAGTTCTTATAGGTATTGCAATACCATTCGCTTCATCATGAAGAGTGACTTGGTCACATATCCATTCAACAATTCTTTTAGGAAATCTTAAAATAGAGTAAATTTTTTTTTAAATTAATTTAATAAAAATACACGTTTATTTTTTTTTAACACCTAAAATAAAAAAATATCTTGTTTAAAACCTAAATTTTTTTAAAAACTGTCGGTCACTCATATATTCAATAGGATCAGACATATTGCGAATATTATTGTTTCGCCTCATATTGATTAATCTTAATCTCCTATTTTCATCTTCGTCTTCTTTATTTATTAAATTGGTGACACCAATAATTGCTGGAATATTCATTTTGTCCTTCTCTATTTCTAATTTTGTTTGCAACAGTAACAACAATCAACTTGAAAATTTGACAGCTTTATTCGTTTACATTCCTAATAGGGTTATGGTGCTCGAAATCATCAAAACATGTCATATATACATCGATGTGAACCCCAGCTTGGCAGCATGGAAATCTCTCTTGTCATAGACTACATTTCATACAGAACTCTGACAAAAAGTTTTTGAAGCGCCGCCATCGGAAAAAAAAGCCCTAATGAGAAAATCCTCTGGTGCTGCACTGTAGCCAGTTTTATAAAATTCTCTCTCCTCTGTTATTGCCTGGACCATTTTCAATTTCATATCACAGGATTGTTCAAACATCCAAAAAAAGTGTAATAAATGTAGCCTCAAAATTAGTGTTTGTAGTGTATAGTTTGACACATGTGATTGACGTCTGGCAATAAGTAAATGAAAAGTTAGATAGTGAATGGACTGAACTTTATATACATTCGAAAATAACAGAGAGAAGAGATTATAGTGAGGAAGAACAGAAAAGAGACATAACAAATCCAAGCCTGTATACTAACGGTAAAAATCTGGTTAATTTGGCGAAGACGCAATACCATAAAATCCGTGTTGGTTTAATTAAAAAATTATACAACGAAAAAATCTGATTTTTTTTTTTTTAAATAGCTGAACATTGATTTATAGGAAAGTTACGATTCCATAAAAAAATAAAAAACGCAAAATCACAAGCAAGAAAATGTCAGATATTAATAATGGCGTCACATCTTTTGTTGAACACAGTAGAAACAGTACTAAAGTATATAACTTATAACTTATAACATAATTGTCCTAGAAAGTTCGTTGAGGGCTTGAAAGATGCGTCTCTGAGAACACTATCGCGCGTTATAAAAAGCATTTCTCCCGTTTTTTTACATTATTAGCCGAACGTTACGTAATCGATAACTTTTGATAAAATAATCGCAGCGACTTTATGTAGGGCTCGAAAGATACGTCTTTCGAATTCTCATCACCTGTGTATAAAATTATTTTCCTACGATTTATATTTTTTTAGGAAAAAAAAAAATAAAACTTTATTTTATTTCATTTTTTGATTTCGATGTATTTTACTCAAGAAAAAAAAATTAATAACGAGCTGGATCTGTTAGAGCGCGATAGATTTTTTAATGACGCTGAATTTGAGCCTAATACAAAGTCTCCACGTGCAGTTTATTGGAAGTTATTGAAAGCGCCGTTAAAAAAAAAAAAAACGCACATTTTGAGAGGCCATTCTGAAGGGCCATTTTCACGAGCTTTTCTCAATCGCTTTTTCTAGAAACTTTATTACCAGAAATAACTAGGTTTCACCGAGATATTACTGAAACGTTTAGAGATATCTGGTGATAAATATTCTTGCATGTGTACACACCACTTAAGATTTTTTTTTTTTTTGAGTTCATTTTCGGCTGGCAACAGTTGAAAAAAAATTCAAATTTATTTTACGTCGTTTTTTTGTAGCAATGTGTGAACATTTATTTATTCATTATTTTTTTCTCATGGTATCATTGTACATATATTAACAAACACTTTGAAATGAGTATAATATCTGTTGTCGATCAGAAAACCAAATAAAAAGTTTTTAAATGAATTTTGAACGTTATTTGTCTATTTTTAAGTTTATTAGAATTTAATGTCCTGCAGCAATAGACATTATAGAACGTAAAAATTTTGATGAATTTGATAGAAAAAAAACTTATGAACATAATTTTATTTACAAAATCGCGTAACACGGCCACTATGGCCTTAGCCGGAGTATTGAAAATTTTCAATTTTCGATGGGTAACGCGGGCCACGAGCCCCAACACACGTTACCAGGTCTTATTTTTTATTTACAAAATGTATGATTAGATAAACAAAATTTATGCTAATTTTCTATTGGCTTATAATTGAAACGTTCACAGATTGAATCACATGTATTAACGAACACTTAAGGACAGTCAGAATGATTTTTTGAGATTGTTTAATAAGGAAAAAAAGAAATTATCTTTATCACTTGAAGCTGGTAAAAAATTTTTAGTTCAGAATACTTTGGATTGGTTATTTAAATTGAAATTGAAAAAAAAAAACATTTTTCTTCAAATAAAAGATGTAGAATTTTACCACACATGCTTTTTGAATGTTATACAAAGTATCCCCACACGGAAATAAAATATATAATTTATATATAAAATTATATATAATAATTATATATAATAATTATATATAATAATTATATATAACAATTATATATACTATTGGGCGAAAACGTGTATATAATTTATATAAAATTTATATATAACGATTATATATAAAAGTTTATATAAAATTATATATATCTTTTATATAAAACTATATATAAATTTTATCACATTTCCCCCCCCCCTCCGCCCCTCCCATGAATTGTTTTTATTTAAAAATTTTCTTAAATTTTAATTTAAAAAAACCAAAAACAAATCTTCCATCAGGATCCGAACCCGGGCCCTTCTGATTGGGAGGCGAGTACTTTACCTCGAAGCCACAAATCTTATGATAGATCTTGGTAAAAATATAAATAAGAATATGACTTTTCTCAATTTTTTTACTTTGCTGTTTTAATTATAAATCTATTACTGACTTTCATTCAAATATATAAAATTTTAATTTTAACATCTCTTTGTTTATATTTTTATGAAAAAAAAGATAAAATCGGTATTAAAACCACAAAGTAAAAAAATTGAGAGAAGTCATATTCTTATTTATATTTTTGCAAAGATTTATCATAACATTTGTGGCTTCGAGGTAAAGTACTTGCCTTCCAACCAGAAGGGCCCGGGTTCGAATCCTGATGGAAGACTTGTTTTTGGTTTTTTTAAATTAAAATTTAAGAAAATTTTTAAATAAAAACAATTCATGGGAGGGGCGGAGGGGGGGAATGTGATAAAATTTATATATAATTTTATATAAAAAATATATATAATTTTATATAAACTATTATATATAATCGTTATATATAAATTTTATATAAATTATATACACGTTTTCACCCAATAGTATATATAATTGTTATATATAATTATTATATATAATTTTATATATGAATTATATATTTTATTTCCGTGTGGGTCTATGAAGATTTTGTCGAAAGTTAGAGTGTTTTTTAAAAGTTACTAGAAAACTAGGCAAGCAATAACTTTTGATAAAATTGTAATAGAGACTTCGTATCAGGCTTAAAGAGCACATTCATTAAAACCCCATCGCCGCTCATAAGTAAAGGCTTTATCTGTTCAGTCACTTTTTTTTTTTTCTAAAAACTAAATTTGAAAAAAAAAAAAAAATCAGTTTTTTTTTATATTTTTATGAAAAATAAGATTCATAGATCAAAATTTTTTCCGAGAGGCGATAGATTTATCGAATACGCATGTTTTAAGCCTACTACAAAGTTTCTATCACCATTTCATCACGAGTTATAGTTTGCCTAAAAAATGAAAACATCACAATCTAGAACTCAAAATGGAGTAATCGCAGAGTTTTTATATTAGATTTAAAAAAATTGTTTTCCAAAATTCTATAACTTTTCCAAATAAATTTTTTGGTACAAACAGTATTTTTCGTAAAAAAAAAAATTTGTGATTTTTATTTTGTGGAGAAAAGAAATATGACAAAATAGATAATGCCATTTTCTATTAGTGGCGATAGAATTTTCAGAGACCCTCCTTTTGGCCAAATTCAAAGTCTTTACGGCAATTAGTTCGGAACTTATGAACATCCTTTTTTTTTGGGGGATAAATCTAATACTACGGCTGAGCCTTTTTGGCTCCTAGCCACGTAAAAAATTAGAAAAATTTCTTCATAATTTTAATTGTTTATAACAATATGAATAAATGAAAGAAAAAAGTTAAACTAATACTTAATTTTAAAAGTAAATAGTCGGTTTTAAGATGCTATTTCTAGATAAGACATAGACTTATTCAAATACTCAAGTGAGAGTTAAAAAAAAATTTCCAAGTGCAATTAATATGGAAAAAAAAATTCTCCGTTAGACCCCATAGGCTTGAAATAAAAATCTGAAATTTAACACTCGTTATTCAGGAAATCAATAGATAAATAATAAAATAATTATTTCAAAAAAAGACGGTTGAAGATAGAAATAAAATATTAAAACTCGCTTTCTTCATAGCGTTAGGATGTTTGCATACCCGTTTCCTCTTCCTTTTTTTTTTTTTGCTACTACCCATTTTATAGAAGTATAAATTCAGAAACGTATTTCAGAAAGTATTTAGTTTTATGTCATTTTGTCGAAAAGCCTAGAAAATATGGTACAAGACTCATATTTTGGGAATGACTCTGTCTCCCATTTTAATTATCGATGTGCCAATTGATTCTCGTTCGTTGTTGCCACGTCATTCATGTCGTTGAACTTTTACCTGGACCTGACATCCAAGAGTTTGTCAATTAATCAAAACAATAATAAATGTCTTTTAAATGAACATTTAGTATCAATTAATATCAGTATACTGATTATTTCAATAGATTTATGATTGACTATCAATTTTGTTATTGGCAAAGTTAAAGTTTGTTTAAATTAAAAACCGATGTTGTATATTTTTTCAAACCTCTCACCTCATGGCTTGGGAAACAATTCATGCAAATAAATTTCACATTCCAACAACCCAGCAACTAGACAGGGTGCAAACCCTACACAGGTAAAAAATTTTGATAGAAAAAACAAATTTGTTAGTAATAGCTTTTGGTGAAATATCGTAGATTTGGGAGAGTCATAACAATCATTAAATTATTTACATAAATTCAGATACATGAATTAGATTAATCGGCTATTATATGTAAGTACATTTGAATTTTAGAACTGTACAGTTATCAATGGTCTTACCAGCTGTATGAGTGGCTAAAAATCCTTTTCGTTGAACAGACGCATCAGTTTTGAAGACCATCAGCATCTGATTCCCTGTTGCGATTATGGGATAAGGTTCCTTAGTCCCACAAAACTTTCCAAGTATCTGATGTTCTGGTAAACTTCCATCATATAAAATTATGTAATCGTAAGCACACTCCTGATGTGGTTCTATTTCGAATTTTTTGAATATCTGAAAACCACAGGAATGTCATTTGTAAACTACTTTGAACAGCAGGCAATCCTGCGCCATCTGGTCACGAAGACTTGACTGCATCTTGGCTAGTTCAGTTTATTAAAAACTGGCCAACCTGTCAGTTGTCTTTCTGGCCACCGAGACTATTTATCAAGAGGCACGGTAGTGCCTCGAGTCAAGTATGAGAAAGAAATATATATATATGTGTTGATAAGAATATGTGTGATGATGAGAGCTACTACTACCATGCCTTATTATACATCAAATATTTTGTCCCCTTCCGTCCCTAATCTTTTAGAAATTTAATTAAAATATGATAGAGTTGAATGAGGATGCTGAGGTTTAGTAATGATCCCATAAATCGATGTCCACCTTTTATTTTTTCAAAAAAAAGATTTTTTTGTTATATAATTATATTTCTAAAGCAACACCGATATTACGGTCATTGCGTTTTTGCTAAATCGACCAGATTTCTTCCGTTCAGTTGGTAAAACTTGACAATTATTTCTCTTCTCCTTCTTACGACCTCTCTTTTTTTTAGTGTTTATATATTGGCTGTACTGCAGTATGTTATTATTTGTTTGTATTGATGACATAACCTCCAAACTACTTTGACAGCATAAATAAATTGTTGACTGTACAAAATGATGTGATATCTCAACAAAAAAAAAAAAACTAAGTTTTTTTTACAAAAAAAGTGTCAAGTATTCAAAATCGTTACTAATTGTGAGTATATTAATTAAGATGTGATATCAGAAAGACAAGAAGGAAATATATTTTTGACGCATGTAATTAAATCTGAACTATTGAAAAAAAAAATTTTAAACTTGACCCCACCTGGTTTTTCCTAAATAAAATTTCAGTATTCAAGACATATAATTTACATCAGATGGGGTCAGGTTTAAATTTTTTTTTTTGATAGTTCAGAGTAGTGTAACTATAAGCGTTATAGACCAGAGGGCGGTCAAAACAAGGTAGATTGGAGGGGACGAGGGACTGCAACCCGGTCAGTAAAACAGAGATGGTAAAAAAAATTTAAATATATCATTTTAACGTGAGAATTCCCAATTGTCATGTGTCAGTAATGCAGAGATTTTGAAGAAATTCAAATATATCATTTGATGGTGGGAATTTCCAATTGCCATGTGTCGGTAATACAAACTTGACCGGGAAAAATTGAATTTTGTCATTTTAACGTGCGATTTCTCATGTCCCATGACTGATGTCTCATATCCCATGTCTTATGTCCCATGTCTTATACCCCATGTCTTATGTCTTATGTCTTATATATCATGTCTCATGGCTCATGTCTCATGTCTCATGTATAAATATATTTACAATACAATTTTGCAAAAAAATTTGCTTGCTGACAACAGATGTTTACTATGTTGTGACAAAAATTCAAAGTTACTGTGAAAAAAAGTCTGGTGCAAGACTATCACTCGAAATAAATAATAAATATACTGTTTTCTTACCGAAAAAAGATGCTGAATATTATTTTTGTAATAGAAAAAAGCTCCTTGAATTAGAGGATGGTATTAAAAGAAGAGTTTTAACATTGCAATGTATTGGAGAAAATAATCAAGTTGTATTATTAGAAAATTGGCCTAAGCCTATACACTCAATATTCAATAAATAAACTACATTTGAAAAATTCATTTTGTTATAATTTCTTATTAAAAAATTCTTATACCTATATACATTGTAATTATAATTATTTATAATTCTGATTCATTTTCCCATGTATCATGTTCAGAATCAAAACCTAACCATCTTACAAGTACTTTATTTTTACGTTTTTTTTAAATTTTTTCGACAAGATATATATCTGGATAGCGTACTGGGCTCAGTTCTTCTTGATAAAAACGTCCTTCAACATTGTTATCTTGATAGTCAGCAAGCTTGTAAGTTATCAGTATTGTATTCAATACTTTTGTGATTGTAAAAACTTCAGTTGTCCCTTTGGGAGTGTAGCCTTTTTTGAAATTTTTTTTATATTTACTTATTCGCACTTTATCATCAATTTTAAATTTTTTTTTCAACTTCGATGTGACACAAAACATTGAATTTTGATTATGATATATTCCCCTTAATATATCCTTTTCATTGTTTTTAGTTACATTTTTCGGTTTCATTTTTATAGTTCTGTGCTTTGTATTATTATAATTTCTAATCAATTCAGGAAGTGAAGTCAACCATTTATAACTGCCATGGTAAGTAAATCTTTCCCACATTTGATTTTTCAGGGTTCTATTGAACCTTTCGACTATACTTGCTTTCAAAGTACTATATGTTGAGTACATATTTATATTATATTCTTTCATGAGATTCTTAAATTCACTGTTGTAAAATTATTTTGCTTGATCGACATGTAAATGTTTTTGTGGATATCGACCTTTCAGGAAAACAGATTTCATTACTGCAGTAACATCTTTTGCACTTTTTGTCTCGAGTAATACAGCAAATGCATATTCGGAAAAATTATCAATTATGTAAGTATAAACTTATGTTGACAAGATCACATTACCATGTTTCATCAAGAGCTCTAATATCAACATGTCTGCGTTGATAATACCTGCGAGCAGGCTTGTGTAACTCATGTGCCACAACAGTTCTCAAATAGTTATTGTCTTCTTTTTGATTATTTTCTGTTGTTTTATTCATATTATTTTTAATCTTCAAAACGTACTCCCAAAGTTTTTGTCAAATAGTGAAATACAAACAATATTGAGTTTTTTCAATAAAAAAATTATTTAAAAAAAATTCTAATGTGTCTTAAATTATAAGAATATTATTTAGAAATTTTTAGACATAATATTTTATTTTTTAAATGCTTCTTACTATTCATTTGCGTGACTCAGAAATCCTTATAGTCGTGTGTCGGTTTTGTGTCGTTTCTGTATGAGATCAGTGCACAAACCGACTGTCGGATTGGTGTCGGATTAGTGTCGTCATTTTCGCTAGGGTATACTTCAAACTTCTGTATTCAACTCATCTAATTTATGACGTGATTTTTCAACACTTTTTTGCAATGTGTTCACCTTGATTGTCAGCTCACTAATGACCTTAGTATTATATTTTCGACTTTCTTCTTGCATTATTCTGAGAAGATTATTAGTTTCATTTTTAATCATAGTCGGTGCAACTTTTCTTGAGACAGCATCATTCATGTCTTGGGCATCGGCAATGTGACATAATTTTTTTTCTGCAATGTCATAATTTCCGTCTTCTGTAAATTTGAAACCTTCTCCAGGTGATCCTCTTATTGCATCACCATTACTTTTCCCTCCGATAAAATATTTTCGTTTATTTGATAGCTGACGTCCGAATATATCAACACTAGACATTATTTCACTCCAGTGTCCTCTTAACGACTGTACATTAAAGACTGAATGAACACATACATATATTAACAAATAATACCAGCTTCTTTTAATTCTTCAATAATTGAAAGAATTTCATTAGCGTGACTATTATTGCCAGCTTTTTCTGAAGCTACAAGTAATTGAAGACGATTGACAAGATCATTGGGATCGTCCCAATATACATATATAATTTGTATCATTTTTTTTTTTTTAATTTTCTTTCATCTTGACGAAAAAGTACAAAAAAGTTCTGGAAAGTGCACGTGATGCTGTCAAAAAAGTTGGTGGAAAAGAAAAAAAATCGTTCACCACGAATTTTACCTCTTCCATTGAATAAAGAAAATATTAGTGATGGTAGTATACTACCATTTTCAATACCACTATTTGCTGGATTAAGTGCATCTGGTGCTATGACGGGTGGTGCAGCGACAATTTCAAAGACAATAAATGTTGTACATGCAGCAAAAAAATAACTACGAGAAAATCAACGTCATAATAAAAAATGGAATCAATTGTATTGGGCAAAGGATTATTTTTATCTTCTTACAAAAGAGGACTAGGTATTTTTTTAACTCTCCTCAAAAACGTAAATTAAAAGAAGAAAAAAAACTTGTAATGCTACCACATCGGGCTCTCACAAATATTGATATCATCAAATACGCCAAAGCTTTTGAAATTTCTTATTTCCGGGGAGTTTTCATGAGAATTGGTTTATAAATAACTGGTCCTCGTAAAAATGAGTCAGCAATTGTGAATCTTGATGATAAAGAAGGTGCTGGTACACATTGGGTTGCAAAAAAAAAAGTCTCAATGATGTCATTTATTTCGAAAGCTTTGGTGATTTAAAGCCTCCACAAGAGCTGATTAATTATCTCGTGTTAGTAGCATTGAATATAATTATGAAAAATATCAAAATTATAATACAATTGTTTGCAGTCATCTATGTCTCAAGTTTCTGCCTGGTAAGAAAGTATAAATAATCATGACACATGCTAAATGTACATCGACCCTTGAAACACAATACTTTCCGCTGATTGATTTGTCAGCAAATAAAAATTATGTTGCTGGGCTTGTCGAGTTTACAACATTTTATTTTATACCAAATATTGATACTGTTAATAATAAAGTCTACATTGAAGGATGTAAAGTGATTACAATTCCAACAGGAAGTTATGAAATTGAAGATATTGGAAGTTATATCAAAAAAGCATTAATTCATAGTACTGCTTCTATAAGTATTCAACCAAATAACACTGAGTTACATAGTGAAATAAAATGTAACAGACGTATTTATTTTGAACCAGAAGACTCAATTGGAAAATTGTTGGGTTTTACAAAATGAATTTTCGAAGCTGATATTCTACATAAATCTGACTTGCCTGTTGTCATATTAGAGGTCAATACACTCCATATTCAGTGTAACATAACAACTGGTGCATATATGAATCAGCACAAAGCTCCTACAATACATGAATTTTTCCCAGTTGTGCCTCCTGGATATAAGATTGTTGAAGTACCATCTCATGTCATTTATCTTCCAGTCACAGTGCGAGCAATACATTGATGTCAATTAGAAATTGTCGATCAAGATAGTGAAATTGTGAATTTCCGTGGAGAAACTATTACAATTTGACTACACTGGTAGAAATATTTCTCCGACTTTTCTCTAATTTTTTTCCAACTTTTTTCCAACTTTTCTCCGCCATTTCTCCACCTCTTTACGAAAATGACCCATGGTTGGAGAAATGGCGGACAAATTTCTCCAACCTTTCTCCAACCAAAAATTTACTCCAACTTTTTTCCGACTTTTCTCCAACTTTTTTCCGCCATTTCTCCAACCTGAAATTTACTCCAACTTTTTTCCAACCTTTCTTCAACCAAAAATTTACTCCAACTTTTTTCCAACTT
>MKYW01000184.1:52137-66760 GCA_015776835.1 Aphidius ervi | reverse complement strand
AAAATTAATTTTAACAATAAAAAAGTCTCTAAAAGTCATTCAAATTTATTAATTTAATATTGTTTATTAATAGTTAGTGCTATTGTTATAAATAAATGTCTTTTTTACAATTCTGGCTTTAATCCGGAAAAGGTCCGGATTTGCTATTGTTTCACGCTAGGGATTTTTGTGTTTAGTCGATTCAAGTCAACCTCAAAACGTCAAAATCTGTCAACTTTTACATTACTTGTTATACTTATATTTATCTCTTTACATCAATATTATTGCCAAAAATAAGTTCAATAATAATTTAATTCAAATAATATATCCATATAAAGCCCAAATTTACGTTTGATATCGTTAATATTCTGTTTTTATTATCTCTGGCTTTGCTTTGGTTTCGCTCTGGCTTTGGCGACAAGAGCGATCACGCCAGTTCTGCCAGGGATTCTATTAAATTGTTTCAGCCCAAGTAATAATGACATATTCTTTGAAGTTTTAACTTTTAGACTTGTTACCTTATCATTATTAATGTTATTATTAATATTATTTCCGTGTTGATGATGTTGTGTTGACTTGTGTTGATATTAAGATGCTCAATGTCAAAGTCATTATCGTATCCTGGGGTATTGAAGTCCCCCACTATCAGTATGTTACCAATTAAATTCTCCAAGACCTGACTAAGCTCCTCAATGAACATTACAAACATATCAGGTGGTATATAGATACCTATAATATTAATATTAGGTGTATTTAAGAGGACACACACTATCTCTATTATTTCATTTTTTGAGTTGAGTTCAGAGACTTGTTCAATTTTTTCGGATTTCAACTGACTTAACACTACAATGAGTACGCTAACACCTCAACTTTTGTACCCAGGTGCTGTATTAACACGATATAATATATATTTGCCAGATTCAATCATTCCATTAAAATGATAGTAACAGCACAGGTGATGACTAGCTGTATTCACATTAATATATCTGTATTTATCATCATTAATATCACTTAAATTATCACTTAAATTATACGTATTATTATCATCAAAGACATTATTACTGGTAATATCACAGTCTGATGTTTTATTGTGGGTGTTGATATTAAAAAAGCCGCCATTATTCAATGCATCAGACTGTTGTATGCCAGCTTTTACATATTCTGTTTTGTGTGTGCACGCCCTAACGGTACGGTCCAACCCCTTATAAACCGTTATTAAACGGTTGTCTCGAGGTTGGAATGTGCGCAAAAAAAACCGTGAACAAACCCTTTTCAAACCTAAAAATAACCAAATTAGAACTCACCGTTAGTTGACCGTTGATAAACCTTGTTCAAACCACTGACATAATAAAACTGGGAGCCAAATTTCAAACCTTAAACTAACCTGATTCCATCTTACCAGAGTGATTGCGGCATATTGTTGGGGAAACCTTAAAGTAACCGAAATCCGTCATTGTGATATCTGACATAATTTTTGTACATTGTAAACAGTCAATAGCCCCGTGGTGGATTACGGAACCAATTATTTTGTTGGTGAAGTAGATAACTGACGTGCCTATAACTTATGACAATGTGTACTTTTCATGTAACTCTTTTTTTTTTTTTTTTTNTTTTTTTTTTTTTTTTTTTTTCTTTAAATAATTTAACAATTTTTTAATTACTTGATTACATGATTACATGAACCACATAACATACTATTTTCATAATACTTTTATTTTGTTAATATATTTATACCACTTTGAGTACACACTTTTGCTATAAGTTATGTTGTACCATGCGGCGTTTGATATTCACTTTTTATTAATTATATACACTAATTGCACCTATAATGATGATTTTTTTTCAGGTACCTTGCAGTTTTATTATTACATAAGAATTTTTTTCTTTTGATATTTCTTGGAACATATATATATTTTTGTACACTTTATTATCTTTGACAAATTTACACGAAATTTTACGTCTGTGACTTAGAGCTGCGCACGCAAAAAAAAATAAATGAAACAGATGGATTAGAATAGATTGCAGCATTTGTATCAGCAATGTTTAAAACTTTTAACTCATTAAAATATGATCAAAAACAGGTACTTCAGTAACACAAGAAATTGCAAATTCAACTCGATTCATATTTTTGAATTGATCAACAATTTCATCATCAACGACAATCACATCATTCAATATAATACTTTTAAAATTTTTCAATTTTTTCAACTTGATTAACGATTTTTTTTTTTTGTCAGAGGTGTGAGAAGAAGCATGTTTGGAAAAATTTTTTTAAATTTAAATATTTGTCAAAATTATTATGAAAAAATTTGAAATTGCTTCCGCTGACGGGGATGAGCGTCATAAGAGTCTCTTATAAAAACGAGAAATGAAGCATTGCTTCAATTCATTCGATTAGTTTTCGCATTTAACAATGAATAATAATAATATTTATTGATTTTAAAAAATAAATAAATAAATTAATTAATTATGTGTATTGTTCGTGATATTACTGACAACAACTTTTTTTCGAAAACTACTTCAATCAAAAATCTGGCTCCATTTTACTGGTCACAAGTAAAAAGCCTGTTATAATTTATCTATTTCCCTGGTAGAAATGCTCCGTCGAATCGACGTCGGGCCCGACTGAATATCGAGATATCATGTATAAGCATAGGGAAAAATTTTTAGGTTCAACACGTGTTACGTATTGATAATTTCATTATTTAAAAATAATTAGTTAATAATTAGTATTGGTAAATTCGAGGGATAGGTTCAATATCAAGTTGCACATGAATTGTTTCTTTTAGTTTTTATAATTATTTCACATTGCTCGCACAGTCGACATTTTTATTTAAATATTTTTAACTTTTTCATATAATTTTTTTTTTTTTTTATTTTATTTTCTCAGCCATAGTTGCAAATTTTACTTTAGCGACTCGATATTTAACATCCGTCGACTTTGTTTGTTTTGACGTTTGGATTATTCGAGACTACCAACATCAACAGGCGACCATCCAGATTGACACGCTCTCTACAACAATTGTTTTGGATTATTCTAAAAACCAGGTACATCTACAATCATACACATTCCTTCCTAACCCGTTACCCTGTAGGGAATAACAAAACAAGAGGATTTTATAAAAACAAGTTAAATACCAAGCTTATTAATTTATATTATTCTCAAATTATTATATTATCATTTTTTAGTTAAACATTCTCTCTTTTTTTTTGTTATTTCATAGATAATATAAAATAATTAGCTTGGTACGTAACACACGTTATCTCGATATTAAGTCGATTTTACCGGTCAATTTCTACCAGGGTTAATACTACTGTAATAACTGATGAAAATATTTTTGAAATATCTGAGAATGCATTCAACCATTATTTTCAAATTGAAAATTTAACACTCAATATCAATTCTGGTTTATTACATTTAAATCCAAATGCATTTAATGGTTTGGATAATTTAACTGTTTTGCGTGTTAATAATGGAAGAGTTGTATTGATATATGATGCATTCGCAAAATTAACATCATTAAAATCATTAAAATTAGAAGCTGATAAAAGTGAGATACGTTTGAATAAATTTGTACCTCATCTGAAAAAATTTAACAGAATTAGAATTATTACGTGCGTGGGAAATCACTATATGTCGTGAGACTGACGCTCGAATTGAGAGTATACCAGCAATTAAAAAACTTGATTGTTCCCTGGTAGAAATGCTCCGTCGAATCGACTTAATAATCGAGATAACGTGTTTAACCTAAAAATTTTTTCCTATGCTTATACATGTTATCTCGATATTAAGTCGGGCCCAACGTCGATTCGACTGAGCATTTCTACCAGGGTTCATTCGCTCGAATTGTAAATTTGAAAAATAATTCGTTTACTTGTTTGAATAATATTACTGTATTGATCAATATTTTATATATATCAATATCTTCGAAGATAAGTCACACCCATTTGAGCGTTATTGGAAAAAGAACATTTGATGATCTTGAAAAATTAGAAAAATTGGTATTAACAATGAATAAAAAATTAAAAAAAAATATCTGTAGGTATTTTAAATAATTTTGTTAATTCAATTGAACTTTATTTGCATAATAATTCAATCGAGGTTATTGAAACTATGTCATTTGATTCAAAAATGAATAATTTTATATTGATAGATTTGAGCTCGAATAAATAGGGAAATATTACAAGTGAGACATTTTATAGTGTCCAATCTGAAATTCTAAATTTATTCTCGAACAATATTTCAGCAAAAACTTACATCATTGATATATTTAACATCAGAAATTGACAAAAAAAATTATTTATTATCTCAATTATTGGCAGAGTTGATAAATATAAAATATTGAATAATTATGGATCATCATAAAATTAATATTTGTGATGAAAAGTGTTATAATAATAAATTCAAGTTAATAAATCTTGAATATGTTGGTGGTAATATCACAGAAATAGAGGCTAATACTTTTAATTGTATAGATATTAAAAATTTCACAATGAGATTTACAAATTTGGAATCAAATGCCGTCAATTCATTTGTTGGTTTAAAAAATTTAAAAACTTTATCATTAACGGGATTTAAATATTTAACTTATATATACCCTTTTAGATTTTTGACAATTTGAAGCAATTGTATGCACTTGTTATAAATAATTTTTACATCACACGTTTGGATAGCAAAATCGAAAATATATTAAAGACATTAAAATAAAATCAAAATATGGTATCAATAAATTCAAATGAAAACAAGTTAATTTATTCGGTTAGTGCTTATATCAGTTATGCATCATGGAAAGACATTATTGTATCACCAAACGAAATTACACTTACAATAGTGATGCTGAAGATTATATAAAAAAAAAAAAAATTATATAGGAAATTATTTACAACACAATTGAATCTAAAGATAATAATGCATATAAAATAATAGCAAATCAAAGCCAACAATTGAATATCTGTTCGTATGAATCACCGATTTGTATTAATTCTGAAAGTCTAGCTCCTCTTAGAATTTGTATAAATAAAAACGGTGTATTAGTTTCTGTTGAAAATACAAATCCATCTTTTTCAATTAAAAAATTTGAGCTTAATATTGGCTGTATTGAATCTGTCAGAAAAAATGCATTCATTAATTCAAAAAGTAGAGGAAGAATTATCAACAAAATCATATGTTAGGAAATTATGGGTTGCAAAATATGCATCTTCTAATATGTGAAGTTTAAAAATTCTTCGTTTTATAGATAGCGTTGTTCAATTGAACTCTTTTATTTTCAGAGATCTTATAAAATTGTAAATTTAAAATTATCAATCGATGAAACAAGTGTACCACTTTGCAATGTATTATCCGATATTTCATTATTATCTAAATTAGAAATTATTAATCATAAGAGTATAAGTATTTGCAATAAAAGTCGATGTAAAAATGATTACCATTTTCAAATTTCAAAACTTTGGCATAATGGCAGTGCAATTAATAAAGCCGAAAAAAAAATTGCCTAAATGTGTGACATTATTGAATCTTTTATTTATAACAGATACAAATTTAACAACAATTGAATCTGAAGCATTTTATGGTTTAATTAATCTTGAAGTACTTCTATTGCCTCAAAATAAAATAAATTTTATTTCTAAAAGTATCTTTCAGCATTTAAGAAATTAAAGTTACTTTATTTGCAATATAATAATATTCAAGAAATTGAAATGGCAACATTTCGATTGATGAATGTAAATTTATCGATATTAAATTTGAAATTTAAAAAATTAAACATCATAAAAAAAAATACTTTAAAGGTTTCAAATATGATAGTTTACATCTATCAACTAATGTTAATTCAGACGATTGCAGATGACGGATTTAATAATTTATATATAGAAGGTTTATATTATCTTTATAATCCAAAAATAGCTATGAAAAAAACAAGCTTAATAATCTTACTTCTATGCACTACGTTACAGAAACCATTGCTGTTATAATCAGCAACCCAAGACAAGGTGCGAACCACCATGTGAAAATTGCGATGTCATATGCGAAACTACAGCTTCAAAGGTTGCCAGAAATATCAGGAAAACATTCACTCATTCGATAACGAAAAAAATAGAAACGAATTAAAAAACATCCTGTTAAACATGATGAACCTGTAAAAAAAATCCGCAAAATTTCGCGAAAATTGTTCTGCGATATGTTGACCACAGGCTTTGAGTTATTTTTTAAAATTTTATCAACAATAGTTGCACATATCACAAATTATATTTTTCTGTACAATATTCACAAATGAAATTATTGCACATAATTTATCATTTTAAACACTTATGAAGCACAAGGTTACAGTAGGACTAAAAAATGCTGTTTCTAAAAAAATTTAGAAAAAATATAAATTAAATTTAAAATATATACAGTTTTGAACATACTAAAATTGAATTTAAAAAAAAATTTACAAAGAATTAAGAAAAAATTTAGAAAAAGTTTAATTTTAGTATGTCCAAGACAGTCCATATTCTGAATTTAATTACACTGTTCAATTTTAATTCAACTGTTTAATTTTAATTTAACTGTATATATTTTAAATTCAATTTATTTTTTTTCTAAATTTTTTCTAAATTTTTCCCACATTTTTTCTGAATATAAAATGAATTTATTTTATATTTCCATTTAATATATTTTTTCCACTTCGGTCGTATGAAAAATATGCAATGATTATTTAAATTGAAAAATTATTACTATGATGAAAAAGAATATTTTTCTGCGATTGTAAAAACTTGGAACATAAAAATATTTGTTTAAAATAATAAAATAATTTTTTAATTGACAAAAAAACTATTTTTTGTTTTTATTGAAAATTATTTTATTATTTTAGATAAATATTTTCATATTGCAAAATATTTTTTCCTCAAAAACATATTTTATCAGTGTAGTATTGAGTCTATTATGAAATTTTTGAATATTCAAAGAACTTTTTTTTTCCATTAAATAAAACAGAACTATTTTCATCATTAACTTTGAAAATCATTATGCATTATTTTTATTTTATTTTATTTTTTTATTTTATTAAATTTCAATAGGCCCATAGCAAATGCCTGGGGGGCCTCAAGTAGCTGTTTATTTATTACAATTTTAAATATTAAATTTACTAGCCATCTGCTAGCCAATAGTGATTAAAAAAATACAATTATATAATTATAATCTTTTCATATACTTAAAACTACACAAAAGTTAACAATAGAATATTAATGTGGCTTTGTTTACAATTAATAAATGTTAAAATTTACTCTGAAATTTAACAAAAGAAAATTTACAATAATAAATATTAAACCACACATGGGTTTATCAGTCTGTTAATGTATTTAAACCAAGTTTCTCGGTATAAGCATTTTTATGTTCAAGTAAGATCCACTTTCAAGCAAGTCACACTGGTTTTCAGTGTTCGTGGCCATTTTATTGAGTGATTTAATTAATCTAGCCACTGGTGCACCATTCATGTAATTTCGTGTTAACGTGTGTTCGTGGAGCAGTGGTTTGGATCTAGTGATGGATGGTACTACTATTGGGAGTTGGTTGAGGATGTAAGGACAGTGTATGGTACCTTTGAGGATACGTGCACACAACAGAGCTTGAATCCCTTCCCTTCTCGAATGTAATTTAGCTATATTATATTTAATATATAAATGATCAATGTCAGCACCTCTGGCTGGGTAACAGCCAGTGGATTTCCACTCTAACCATTTAACTAATATTCTATTCACCTTTTCCATATTATGAATTAAATATTTATGAATGGGGCACCAGATGACAACACCATACTCGAGAGTAGATCTTACCAATGCATTGTATAATGTAATTATTGTATTTGTATTATTAAAGTTTTTTCCACTTCTAAATATGAAAAATAACATTGTTGATGCTTTTTTGATGTTAATATTTATATGGTTTTTAAAAGACAAAGATTGATCATAGTGTATGCCTAAGTCTTTTACAGTGGTTGTTCTTGGTAATGGTGTACCATTGATTGTGTAAGTGTATGTGACTGGATTTTTTATTTTGTGGCACGTCATCGACTGGCATTTTTCCAGATTAAGGAAGAGACCGTTTGTAGAACACCAATTATAAAATTTATTAATGTTAATTATGCAAATTATTATTGTAATAGACAAATTTTTATTATACTTTTATTACTTTTTTATATAATAAGTTAGTATAAATTATATGTTTGTATATATTTTGATATAAGGTCATGGGCCCAGTTTCTGAATTCTTTAGGTTGAATTCATTTTCAAGTGCTTCATAAATATAGAAAAATAAAAAATTTCTATTTTTTTTTTTTTTTTTCGTTAAAATAGACTTTAAAGTTAATAAAAAAAAATATAAATATGAAAAAAATACTTAATAATTTATTTAGTGAACCCCTAACGATGACCGAGTTTATGAACGATGTAAAATGTGGTGTCGTAGTTTCTGAACGCAAGTAGGTACTAATTTCTGAACGTATATAACATATAATTAATAATAATAATAACGGTGGCTTAAAAATTCAAATGTCACAATTTTAGGTTAAACATGGTGTAAGATAGTTAAACAGGCACTGATTTTTCAGGACCCAGTTGTTCAATTCAATAAATTTCATAATAAACGTAATCAAAAAAAAAAAAATAATAAAAAAAAATAAAAGAAAATTTAATTTCAAATCTATTATATGTTATATATATATATATAATACTTGCGTAAAATCATTTCTGGACAAACAATATACATACACTCTCAACGTTCAGCTCTAGACATGACTGAAAAATGGCGTTACTCGGTTAGTCCAGTTATTTTATTATTTTTTAAGACAGTAATAAAAAGGCTGAATTGTAAACTTTATTTTTTTCAAGAAAAAGAAAGATTTTTCTTTTCAATAAAAAACATTATCGAATACAATAATGTTTATTATCACTCACCTTCTACTCCCAAAATCCAATAACATTGAGCCGTGGTCTTGGGGATAGCGCGCTCGATTTACAATCATAAGTCCGTGAGGTCAAATCTCCTTCGAAACACTTTTTTTTTTTCACACATTCAAAAAAAAATAAAAATGGCCGCTTCGAAATTTAAAAATATTTCCCACTCATATTCCCCTTTCTCCCCCCCCCCCCAGAACTCTTATAACTACACTACTTCTGATAGAGCCTGTAAATCAATAAAACTTATGAAGTGCAATAAAATCAATATATTTTCGAGATGCTGGATTCTTCATTTACTATAAGATCTACGGTATTTATGATGTATTCGTATTATTGATAATTTCACTATAATTTTTTTCATCAATATCGATGATATTTCTTCTATCTGGTGACTTCATGGATAATAATTCCATCAATTCTGGTGTTTATTTGTAAGATGTATTAGAAATATTCATCTCATCGTCATTAAAGTATATTTTTGCATTTCCAATTTCAAAGTCCAAATTCACTTGTTTCATACCATAATCTTTATCCCACTGTATACTATTGATTTTTTTCAAGTAATCAACTGATAAATCATTATTTGAATCTTCTTCCACAAATGTTCCTTCACCTTTATCAGCAGTATCATAGTATATTCGTCTTCTAGTTTATGTATTGAATCTTCAATATTAGAAGTACTATAATTATTCTCATGACTAAAATTGTTTCTTTTATCATTTATATTTTTTTTATTCGGAAATATTCCATGTGTTTCATCAGAAATGATTTTTGGCTTTGCTGAAGATTTAAAAAAAAAATTGTTGATGCTAAACATGAACTTATTATAGTACGATCACGTTCGAATACTAATGCGATTTTTCGAGATAATTAGTCGGTTCCTGATATGCCAGAATTCGATAGAAAAATTTCAAAAATTGAATGGCTCGTACCGTATATAATGTTACTATATAAAAATAAAATTGATATAACGAAATATATACAAAAAGATCATTTCAATTAAATTTAGAAGCTGGGATTTATATGAATATTCATTGCTGCCACAAACAACACATCATATATGGACTGTTAAAACTGCAACCCAACTAAAAAAGCCACGTTATGTTATTCTTGGTTTTCAATCAAATAGGAAAAGTGATTGAAAAAAAATGTGATATTTTGATCATTGCAAAATAACAAATGTTAAACTTTATCTTAATAATAAAGTCTCACTGAGGCTCAATGATGTCGAAAGAAACTTTTTTTACAAAATCTACATTAATTGTTATCGATTGTAGTAAACAAAATGAGTTCTTAAAGACTGTTGTCGTAGATGTACGCTTGGAATTCAAATCAAAAGAAAACTTTCCTCGAGAAACATCAGAAAATTGGTTAATTTGACATGATAAAATATAGACAATTAAGTGGAATAGTACATAAGTTAACATAAGTTGATAGTAATTAATGGTTTTGATTAAATAAAAAATTGAAACATTTATCTTCAAATCCTTTGATAATATGCGTTGGTTGGCTTTTTGAAGTTTATTCGCTTTTCTAATACCAATTTTTTGATATCGGTAGACTGGAAGAGGTTTTTCGGTTATTAAAATATTCGAATAATAATAATAATAATAAGTTAAATAAAGAATTGGACACACTTGTTGATTTTTGAACAGAGAGCTTGTTAGACAAAAGAAAGAGTGATGCTGATTCTCTGTGCGCGACATAATATACTCAGATCTTAAGTCCCCATCGAAGAAAAAGTTCCCCTTCTTCTTAGAATTATAGCGGAATTATTTTGTATTGGATGTTTTTTTCATCGTTCCAATTTTGAAATTGTTGGATTTGAGATAATTGTTCTACAGATATTTTTTCCGAATTTAACAATTTGATGTGGTGCGAATTTTATAATAGCCATTACTGGAAGTGCAGCAATATCTCTTTGTTTCAATTCAGTTATATTTTTAAGTGCACAAAAATGTAAAATGGATTTTTCATGTTGGCCCTTGTTGATCTCCCTTTCCTAAGTTATATTACCCGTTTTACGAAATACTCGTAAAGCGGAATAACGAAGGGGGAGAGAAGAAGCTAGGGATCTCGGTTGCGACCAGCGGAGGTTTCAACAAGATGATTTGGTAAGCGATAGTCGTGCTGATTATCTATGGTAAAACATAGATATAGGGATGTGGGAACTCCCTACGTATTCAGACCTAACCAGTCATGTCAGTGACTCGAAGATTTATCTTCACTAAAGATGCTCACACTGAAAGTTTGCGGTACTGCTATGATTTAATTACTCACAGCGATGTGAAAACATGCCAAGTGCCCAAAGCATTTATATTCTGATATATAGATTTCTTGACTGGGCAAGAACTTAAAATAATGAATTATAATTTTCACCCGACAATTTAGCATTTCATTATGGTCTGCAAGTGGGAATTAGTATAAGCTCACAATATATTATAAAAAGTTATACTAATTTTCTGTCATTGGTATTCTATAGGATATTTATACTTGTATAAATATTTTCCTTGAAGGGCTAGCTATATTCAACCTTGGTTGTATATGGGGACGTCGTAGGATTTTAAATGAAATTTCACCACGTGAATTTTGCAGTTCTTTTCGTATACTCAGGTGCGTGTATATATGTATAGATCCTATACATATAATAGTGCCTTGCTTATACCGTTACGTGAAATGTTTAAATGAGAAATTATAATTCTTGCTGTTGGTTTGACTACTGTGATAATTCAGCCATTCGTTGTTGTCTTTTGATGACGTATATGTATTCCTACGTGGGTGTATTTATATTTAATATAAATGCATTCACGTTTTTTTATGCCAAAAAACACAACTTCGAGACGTTCTGTAAAGCAAGCGAATCTGCAAGGGCATGAACTCCGGCTTTACAGGATTTGCTTGATTCTGTTTGAAGCTCATAGATATTTCGGGGCCGTTTTTGTGGTTTTTGGTGTGCCTTGGTGACCAACTTATAGTGAGTAGACCTGGTAGCCGATATTAAAACGTGCAATATCGGTGGTTTTCACATGTGGATTCTCTGTAAGTTAGCAGTAGTAGAGCAAGGCGGATCCTGGGACAGTTTGATATCAAACCCCCACTCCAGCCTAATCAAACCCCCACTCTAGCCTAATCAAACCCCCACCAGGCTCCGAATAAATTCCCCCTATATGTTTGAATGTCAGCCATTTTGAGGTCGACTATTTTGTATATCGGTAACGTAAGGAGTTGGTATATCTATATATTTGAATTTGAATTTTTGAGTAAGTATATTTGAATTTCACTCATTCTATATGTCAGCCATTTTGTATATCGATAATGTGGTAAGTTACTGTATCTACATGTTTGAAATATCAGCTATTTTGAATATGATTTGAATTGAAAAAGTCAATTATTATTTTTAATTCAAAATGGTTAAATAGTCTTGAAAATTTTTTTTTTCTCACAGTAGAGATTTTGTCATTCAGGCAAGATGACTGTAGATGTTTTCAGTTGACAACTGCCAAAAAGTATAGTTTAAAGTAATACAATAAATAGTGTTAGTGTTCAAGGTCTGACGGGTGAGAGCTTCAAGCTAACAACGGATAAACAATATGATATAAACCATAAACGTTTGTGTAATGTCGCAGATCCGCGAAATGCAAATGATGCTGCATCAGCTAAAATTGTTTTTGAAATGAGTAAAGAAGAAATGCGAGTGATATATCATCTGACTGCTTCATTGAAAGATAGTTGTGAAAATAATAGCATTATGATTGGTGGGCTTGAATCAGCTTTTCAGGATCATAAAAATAAACATTCTATAAATGTTGATGCAGATTCAATTTATCAGAGCAAAAATTTTTTTCAGCTCATAGAATCTAGAGTTAGTGCACTGGAAACTATGTACAAATGAATTTCTAAAGTAATCGAAAAATTAGATCATAAAAAAATTTTATAGACGGGGAATGTTGATTTTGAAAATTGTAGTGGGGGAGCTAGCATCAGACAACACTCAGATCTATATATATTTCGCCAGTTGTAAAAAACGAACTCGACAGTCAAGATCACAGTTGAAAAAAATTAAAATGGCCATTTTTGTTAATTTTCAAGGATTCAATGATTCAATTCTTATTATCAAAGAACTTGCAATTAGTAATGCAAACTCGAAGCTAGCAAGTGAAACTATCATTTTTGCTGCACTATGTGGAAAAGAAAATTTAACGAATGAGTATTGGAAAACTATTGAAAAACCTGTGACTAACGTGCATGGAATATTATGGAGTGCTAGAAATGTTGACTATCGTGAAGTATCAAATATAATTAATGAAAAACTAGGTGGAGATTTGGAATATATCTATGTAAAAGGTGCTGAGAAAAAAAAATGGCTATCAGAAATTTTGAAATCACAGCCTGCAACAATCATCAACCTTGATGATCTTGATTGTCCACCAGATAAAAAAAATTATGTAATCTACCAACATTGAGGCATGTGAACTGTCATACAGAATGCATTAATTATATTTGTGCTGCTGAAAATGTGAATCGATACAAACATTGGTTTGCATTGGAGCCTTTACATTTCGACCATCTTTCCGCAAGTCTATCATGTTATATAGTATTGTCGAAAATTTGGCAGATATGTCAGCTAAAGAAATTGTGCTGATTCCAACAATGGCGATCATCAAATTTTCCGCTTATGAAATAGATAAAGTCTGGGATAAGCTGTCTCAAAACCAGAAACAAAATCCTCACGTTTCAGGATTGCGCAGATGTAACAAGCAGTGGAGATGGTGATAAAGCTGGATGTTTTTTTTATTCGCTAATAAAAGACTGTGAGAAATGTGCTGCAGAGCAATCTTTGACTAAAATGATCATGTAAAAAGAAATTAATAAATCAATGAAAATTTAAAACGATAAAAAGAAATTGTATTGGAATGTATATTTATTTCTTTTTTTATTATTTGAATTATCAAATAAGTTCAGCATTATAATGCCTTAAAACCAAGTTTAAACATGTTTAAACATGTTCAGACGAGTTTAAACATGTTTCAGAAGTTGGACAACTACAAATAGTGAATTTGTTTTGTTATCATGTGTAAATATTAACTCGCAATCATCCAAAACTTTTTCAATGAAACGCATGACTCATTACAAATAATAAATCAGCCAACTAATAATCTTGAATGATAATCAGCCTCTAACAGCAAAAAATTTCAGAAAAGTGACTCATAAAAAATATAAGCCTAACCTAACCTAAGAAACATTTAAAGTGGGGTTCGTTGAGAGTAGGGGATCAATTTTTCTTTAAAAGCTGTTGTGCAGAGCTGTAGAGTCACAGATCTCATCGAACCTTCTGAGCTAGCATCTTCGAGACAGTGAAAATATAAAATTGGTCAATATTTATACATATATTATATTATTCATAAGATCAAACATTTTATTCATGTAACCTCTCATTTATTTATTTATGCATTGACTTATTATTATTCTTGCGAAAAGATTGAATTTGAATACTTATATAGCGTGACAAATGTAAGGCAAGTCCGAACACCATATGGAGATTCTATCATATTGGAATTGGATAACAAATATTCAATATTTCTACCAAAAAGACTCAGCAATTTCATTACACAGAATCCAACAATCTCGCCAGAGTTACTTAAAGATGCTCTCTCTGGAGAACTTAGATTCGTCAGACATGGATCAAACCATTATGGATTCGACAAAAAAA
>MKYW01000184.1:35094-52127 GCA_015776835.1 Aphidius ervi | reverse complement strand
AAAAAAAAAAAAAAAAACATCGAAATGCTTAACTAAGGAGTCAATCCTCACACATACTATACTCACACACTCTTAACATTCACTTCTATAACACACATTACCAATCACTATAAAATAATTAATATCTTGTATATGTTTAAAATTTAAATATCGAAACAACTTTCATCAATCAATCAATCAACATCTTATCATTGATTTGGAAGAAGCGTTGAAAAGAGAAGGTTGAAGTGTATTGATATTTCCAAATGATCCACCAACATATACCAATACATCAGTGACTGGATTAACATGTATTGAACTTGCTGGGGTATTAGATATATCTTGTACAACATTTATTTCAATATAAATGAAATAAAAATATGAAAAGAATAAAACGCTATATGTTGAAACTTACTGAATTAATTGGAAGTATCCATTTCGAGTACTGTTTTTTATTTTTCTCTTCCCGGAAAAAGGGTTTGTATACAAACGTATACAACCGTAAATGATTGTATACAAGCTCATACTGTTGTATATCGCCATTTTCTGTATACACATTTATGAAGTTGTATACAGTTGTATACAACCATATATGGAATTTATAGATCAAATTCAAGAATGGTTGTATACAAACATATATAGTTGTATACAAGTTTCTGCGTCGGTGGAGGAGGATACAACATGGCTGACCAATGGCCCAAGCCTGGCAAAATGTGCATGCTCAACCCAGGCCACTTATATATATGGGGCATTCTTAGTCAAATCACGGGGTCATCTGCCTGACCCCTTGCGATTTTAATGAAATAAGTTATTTTTGGTTGATTTTGGGCTGAAATTAAGCCTCTAATTTTTTTAGATTTTTTCATCAATTTTTCTAGACTTCATCATCTTAAATATCACTAATTTTGGAATTTCTCAAAACGGCCCTTTATTTTTTCCTGAATTTTATTTTACAGAATATAGTACACAATACACGCATTTTGAGCATAGCAAAAATCTGGGCCCAGAAATATAAAATTTTTTTTTGATTTTAAAAATTTTTTTTTTCAGCAAAAAAAATTTCTAAAGACGCAGAAACTGAAAATTTACCAAGGAAAAATCTAGTTTTATTCAATTTTTCTAAGATTAAAAACTTATATATTGAAAAATTATATTAATTTTGGAAAAAAAAATTCATTTTTTCTGGAAACAAAAACTTTTTTTGCTGAAAAAAAAAATTTTCAAAATCGATTAAAAATATTTATATTTCTGGGCCCAGATTTCTGCTATGCTCGAAATGCGTGTATTGTGTACTATATTCTGTAAAAAAAAATTCAGGAAAAAAAAAAAGGTCCCTTTTGAGAAATTCCAAAATTAGTGATATTTAGGATGATGGAATCTAGAAAAATTGATGAAAAAATTAAAAAAATTAGAGGCTCAATTTAGCCCAAAATAAACCGAAAATAGCTCATCTTATCAAAATCGCAGGGGGTCAGACAGATGACCCCGTGATTTGACTAAGAATGCCCCATATATATATGTTTATATGTGAATTTATAGAATCATATACAGCTACAACTTGGTAGCTCAGTTTATTGATCTTGTATACAATAATATATAGTTACGTTACATATATGGACATATATAACTGTATACATTTATTTATGTTTATATATTAATTTGTAAAATCATATACAACTATACAACTTGGTAGCTTAGTTTATTAATCTTATAAACAATAATTTATAGTTATATACAAAAATATATGGTAAGAAGTTCTCGTTGTTACCATGTGGCTGATAATTTTGCCTTGCCAGTGGAAGAATTAGGTACAACATACAATAAAATTAGAATAGTATATTGTTCAACTATTACGTAAAGGATTCTTGCACAATTTTGCAGGTGTCAATTCAAGTCACCAGGACGTCCACCAAGACTTTTTTCAATTTTTATTTATAACAACGATATATGTCAATAAAAAATAATTTACTTCACTGGAACTTGAGCTTGGTACTTCCTGCAAGAAGTGCTAAAACATGACCTACTCAATTACAGTAGCTATAATCGAATACAACATAAATTCGTGTACTTAATCTTTTATTTAAGTCATCACAGAAACAACTGAAACGTGGCTGATGATTGGGAAGTCGTATAAATGAAAGAATATGCATGAATATGGGCATTTATGTCAGTTTTATGTTGTTCATACACTGGGTATTACGTACCTATCTATTTCTAATGAGGCTTTCTCATCTTTTTCGGATTCAAGCTTTACTTTAATTTTCATTCGAACAATTGTTCCCATAAATATTCAAGTCAGGTTCGGATCAAGACCTGATTTCAAATTCAACCTGGATCCGAACCTGATCGAGGTGAAAATTCTTTACGGAGGGTAGCGACAAAATTTTAGGCCCCGCTAGCGTTACGCTGAGTGTCACACGCTCTGTCACAAGCGGATATATCCGCTATTTATATATCCGCTATTTATAAAGAGAGGAGGATGACATAGAGAGAAGGGGAGCCGGCAAGCATACAGCATGTACTACATACAGCGTACAAACTTGGAGCGTCAGCTGCTATGTGTGTATGCGTGTGCGACTTTTTTTTTGAAGTAGAACTTCTTTACGGAGGGTAGCGACAAAATTCGAGGCCCCGCTAGCGTCACACGCTCTGTTATAGGCAGCGTTCTTTCGGCAATTTTTTTTTAGCGCATCATGACCACGCATTTGCGCAAAGGTGAAAAAGCACGTGAGTTTTCAAGTGTTTGTAAGTGTGTGTAACGCACACATATATGCTTTAAAAATTTTACTTGATTCCTCTACTTCTGCGCAACTGCGCGGTCAGAATGCGTGAAAAAAAACTGGCCAAAGAACGCAGCCATACTCTCTGTTATACTCTCTGTTATACTTTCTGTTATACGCTCTACGCTTGGTCACACGCTCGGTCACAAGCGGATAGCGAGGGGAGAATTACATAGAGAGAGTAGGGAAGCTGGCAAGCATACAACATGTACTACATATAGCGTACAAACTCGGAGCGTCAGCTGCTATGTGTGTATGTGTGTGTGCGACTTTTTTTAATTTAAATATTATTAAACAGTATAACTGATTATTGATCATATTCAAAATATTAATATTGATAATATTATCAATATTATATCGTAATTAATATTATTATTTATAAAATTATTGTTATTATTATTATTCATACTATAAATATATATAAATGATGATAATTATAACAACAATAATTTCGATAATATTATCAATTATTCAGAATAGTATTGATATTAATAATAATATTTATAATAGTAATATTTGATATATAAATACTAATAATTTCAATATTTATATATGAATGTTATTGTCGGTATGATTATGATTCTTTTTATTATTATGAATATAATATCAGCATTATTGTTATCGTCGCATTAATGGAAAAAGGGCGTAAGTGCAAATTTATTAATTTGTGGGTTTTTCATCTAATTTTGAGGCTTAGAAAAGAAAAAAAAAAAAGGGCATAACGACCTCTGATAATGGATAAAGGGCGTATGTCCAATCATACACGCCTTTTTTCCTACTATGGTTATATATAAATGATATTATTATGAATAACAATAATATTAATATAATGTTACTAATAATATTAATGGTATCAATTATATTAACAATAACATTTATTATAATAATATTTGAAATATAAATACTATTATTATTATTATTATTATTATTATTATTCAGCGTGACATGCAACTACTCCGGAAGAAGTTCCACTTCCCCCGCCCGTACTCGCAAGACGCTAATTTTTTTTTTTAACCATAACAGGAATTGAAAAACGATATGTTTAAAAGAAGAGATTGAAATGTAAACAACTTCAGGTTATTTTTCGCGTTATTAGAAATAAATAATGTATAGTAGACACAGAAATAAAAAAAAAGTCATGCCAATCTGTGTGTTTTTTTTTTCCATGATAAAAATATTTTTTTATGTATAAAACACGTCTCAAATAACCTAACATTCATTAATTTCATATTGTTTATCAGTAAACATTATTGCTTTAATAAAGAAAACTATTATTTATAAGTCTGGACATTAACTGCTTCTAAGGCACATAAATAAACGGAGATTATATCGTTCATGTCATGAAAACATGACCGTTTGTGACGTCAATGTTTTGGCATGTCACTATAATTTTCACGGTTTCTGTTCGTTACAATTCTGCTATGTTATATGCATTCCTTTAAAAATAGTAACGTTTACTGACCGGAAACTGTAACGGAAACTGAAATTAAAAATCATCGGCTCTCAAGTGTTTTTCGTAATAAATCTTTGATATTTGACTCAAATCTTTCAGTCTTATCAAATTGTTCATTTTGGTATAAACTTATTTATACTAACGAGTAGTTATCCCCATTAGTAATGAAAAATTAATATAGTTCCACAAAAATCTGTGTGAATTTAACCGATGGTTTTCGATTTATTCTTTCTCGATCCAAATCGATTGTTTGATTATTTTCTTTACAACATTTTACGATACTCACCAATTTGACACGGTGACCAAGCGTAGTTGTGAAGTGCCAAACACAATCTTTTCGAGCTGGGTAGTAATCAGGATAGTTTGGTGATATAATTGTGTCTCGTGGACTTGTTATTTCGTATTTACAAGAACCTTCATAACAATGGTGACGATTCTCATCAAGTTTAAAACCGTTATGACATGAGCACTCATATGAACCAACAGTATTATGACATTCATGCTGACATCCTCCATTGTTATTTGTACATTCATCCATATCAGCGGAAAATAGTGCAACAAACCCAGATCTTTGTATGCTGGAAAAATAGAGAAAAATTTAGGTTTCTATATCAATATTTAACAAACACAGTTTTAACATAGAAAATCTACCATACTTCTCATCTGATGTGAATGATATTCTCATTCTATTTCCTTCCGAAGTAATTGGCAGAGGTAGCATCGAGCCACAGAACATTCCATGTCTTTTTATGATGTCATCTCCTAAATTGCTAACTATTTCGATTGAATCATAATCACAATCTTGGTTATACGCTTTATTTCCTTCCAAATCAAAATGCGTAAAATTGAGTGTAATTCGATATTGAAATGGAGCAATAATTTCCCAAATACAATTTTTGTTACCCGGATAGTTTTCTGGAAACGAAGGGCTTGTGATAGTTCCATTGGGTTCATCAATCAAGCCACCACAGGCAGCCTCACAATGTTTTCCGTCCGAGTGTAATTCGAAACCAATATTACATGAGCATTCGTAGCCTCCAAGCGTGTTTATGCACTCGTGCATACAGTCATGCTTACCAGCACATTCATCAAATTCTGTAATTCATCAAAAAAATTCGACTTGCAATAACGTCATTTTATAGAATTTTAATATTGATGATCGTCAATAAACAGAAAAAAATTAGGACTTTTCTTTATTCGATAATATATTGAAGTGAAACTTCTTTACAGAGGGTAGCGACAAAATTCGAGGCCCCGCTAGCGTCACGCTGAGTGTCACATGCTCTATCACACGCTTCATCACACGCTCTGTTATACTCTCTGTTATACGCTTGGTCACAAGCGGATAAAGAGGGGAGAATTACATAGAGAGAGTGGGGAAGCTGGCAAGCATACAACTATAGCGTATGATAGCGTACAAACGGATATTCCCGTACAAACTTGGGGCAACGTCCGAACTCAGGCCCAAGCACTCCAGGGATGCGGAACGTGACTTATTGTTCATTCTGGCTTCCATGACCGTCCGTTGTCATTTTTATTTATTGACTAGTTTCGTCTAGTTTTGCCAAGTTCAAAATAATAGACTTAGAAAAAAAAATTAAATTTTACAAAAAAAAAAACTAAGTCCCTTAGAAAAAAAAAATTTTGTGAGCCATCTAGACTCGCGGGTTTATTATGTGTAAACATCTTCGGCGTGTTGTTGTAACTAAACAAAATAATAATGAATACAAATTTAAACAAATTTTTTTCATTGATTTAGAAAAATATTGTTGGTTTTTATTTTATTTTTTTCTATTTTCATACAATTATTGTTGTTCAGTAATTTTCAATAATCAATGATTTAAAAATTTCGATATATCGATTTTTTTTCCTAATTTTATAATGACGATTGATAAAACTCATCAAGTAGAAAAAAAAGTTCAAATAAAATTTTTTAATATATTCCGAATATCTTTCGAGTTATCCATAGTTTTCTGGTATTGGTGGTTATTTGCTCCGTAATTGTTAATATAATAGAGATAAGGAAAAGATGTAGCTAAGTAAAATATTTTGGCTGGTATAAATATGTAGGTATTGTTTGTTTGGCTATAATTGAGACTAAGTAAAAAGTATAGCTGAGGAAAAATTCAGCTAAGGAAAAGATGTAGCTGAGAGAAAAATTAAGCTGGTAAAATTATGTAGATATTGTGTGTTTAGCTATAATTGAGACTAAGCCAAAGATTAAGCGGCTAAGTAAAAAATGTAGCGAAATAAAAAATCTAGCTAAGGAAAAAATCTAGCTAAGGAGAAGATGTAGCTGAGGGAAAAATTAAGCCGGTAAAATTATGAAGATATTGTGTGTTTGGCTATAATTAAGACTAAGTAAAAGATCAAGCGGCTAAGTAAAAAATGTAGCTAAGTAAAAAATCTAGCTAAGGAAAAGATGTAGCTGAGAGGAAAATTAAGCTGATAAAAATATATTTGGCTGTAACTGAGACTAAGTAAAAAGTCTAGCGGCTATGTAAAAAATTTAGTGGCTTAGTTAAAAATCTCGCGGTTTTGAAAGAAAAAAAAAAAAAATTTAATATATCGAAATTTTTATATTGACCTTCTTTTTTACTCGAAGAGTTTTATCGACTGCCATTATTATATTTGCAAAAAAATATATATATATTGAAATTTATAAATTATTATCTAAATTTTCATCGAATTATTTTTTTCTTCTTGATAGCTTTATTGATTGATATTAATAAATTTTAGAATTAATCGTTATTTTAATAACTATACGATATATAACCGATAAATAGCCGTTTTTCCATACTTCAACTCCATTTTTAACCACTTTGCCAATGTGTAGGAATTTTTTCCGTATTTTTCCCGTAATCGTGAGAAAATTTTCTATAAAAACTGAATAAAAAAACATGTTGTCTGGGATACGATAATATCCTCCGAAAGTGTCGATATAATAGATTTGTATTTGTTTTATTAATATTTATAAAACTTAGATATCTACATTATTTTACCAGCAAAATTTTTTACTTAGTTGTAATTGTAGCCACACAACCAATATCTACATTATTTTACTTAGCTAGATTTTTCACTAAGCTAGATTTTTTACGATCCATTCTTGATCAAGACTTGATCAAGGAAAAAATATTTGAAAAAAAAATAAATTGAATACTTTTACCTTGATCAAGTTTTGATCCAGAATGGATCAGGCTATCTCTGTTAAGGATGTGATAGAGATAGACGGATGGTATCTTGTTTAGGCCATTTCTACTCTATCTTTAATAGGGGTAGCCTGATCCAGTCCGGATCAAGACTTGATCCAGATGAAATTATTTAAAAATTGAATAAATTTAATACTTTTATTTTGATCAAGTCCTATTCTGGACTGGATCAGGCTATCCCTATTAAGGAATAGATGTAGATGCCTGATCCAGGCTTGATCCGGAACGGATAGACTTACTTGGATAGGGATAGCCTGACGATATCCTGATCAGGCCTGGATTAGTGTTCAGGCTATCCTGAACAAGTTTCTACTCGGGGAGTTTGGTCATTGTGGTAAATGTGGTGAAGTTAAGAATTATATTCAAGATATTCGTAGGCCACAAAGAACTAAATGAATATTTTTCAAGTTTTAATTATGACGAAAAAAATTAATGATACAAATAATGTTTTTTGTATCAAATATATATTTTTGTTGACAAAAAATGAATGAAGAACTTCCCGAACTTTTTTTTTAGGCATCGAATATAATTTTGTTAAGAGAAATTATATTCTCGAGGTTTCATTTATTATAGGAATAAAAAAAAATTTGATGTCTTTTTTTTTTTAGGTATCAAATATAATTTTATTAAAAAAATGAATAAATAATTTTCCATGTTTTTTTTTTTTGCAGGTATCAATTATAATTTCGTAAATAAATAAATAAATAGATAAATAATTTCCTATTTATAGGACGAAGAAAAAAATCTTTATGTCTCTCTTTACAGGCATCACGTCAAATGAACACATTCGAATTCAACACTGGCGTTCTCTACACATTAATTAAACACAACAAAAATTAACACATATAACATTTACACGTTTAAGATGGTCACATAAATAAATAAACACATTTCAATTAAACACACGTTATTTCACACATTTAACTTTACACAAAAATATGTCACATCAATATATACACGAAACTAATTTACACGTTTAATATTTACACGTTCAAAGGTTAAAATAAATAAATAAACACATTCGTTATAAACACACTGATTATTTGATATATTCAAGTTACACATTATTCCGTTTGAGTTACACATGATATTTAATATAAGCTTTCGAGTTACAGATGAAATATAATGCATGGTGCGAGTTTTAGGCCAGATTCTGGCAAACTATTTTCACTAGGAAATTCTGATAAAAAAAAAAAAAATTCTGAATTATTGTATTTATTATGAACATCACTGAACAGTATCAAGAAACTTTAAATTCGATGTGATTTTTTATACTTTTAAATATGACTTGTAAATTTTCATAAATATTATAATCTCAGTTTCTATATATAAGGATTGGCTCTGACAAGAGCACATGCGAGAACCTTTGAATGAAAACTGACGTGAAATAATCACGAATAAGCTATAAAAAAATAAATTATAAGAGACCAATAAGTCGATGACAACTTGATGTCTCATAATCAATCGTATTAATTTCAAAAAAGAAACTTTATTAGAAAAAAACCAATATTTAAAAAGTTACCCGGCAGAATATGACAGAATCTAGCAGACTTTTGAAAGACGAAAATCTGACTGGCAGAATCTGGCAGACTGTTGGGAGGCAAATATGTAGCTTGCAGAATCCGACCGAACCTGCCAGATTTTTTTTACCAGAGAATAGAGGGAATTAATTTAGATCCAACGAAAATTAAAAAAAATCCTGGTACACAAGTTAGTAAAAATGATTTAAATTCACTTTGGAAAATATTTGTGCTATGTACAGTATCATTCGAAATATTCAAGATTTTAATGAGATTATTAAAAATGCCAATATTAAAGTTTCTTGCATTACAATCATCGATGATAAAACACTATTCATTAATTAAAAATATATTGAAAGCTGTAATCGAACTGATAGCTCAACAAATCCTGTCTTAGGCGCATTCACAACTGCGCATTCTTGCTTAGAACTATATAAAAGTCTCGGTGAAATTAAGACGCGAGTATTGTATGTGAAACTAACTCAATAGTTAAGAATAGTTATAAGAATAAAAATGACAAATTATCATTAGGTAATTATTTAAGTTATCTCATTGACGAGCTTGATGGTGGGGACATTAAAACTGTTAATTCTGGGGGCCCTAAATATGATAGTTATATTGGTAAAAAACCTGACGGTACAATAAATAAAGTATGTAAACTAAAAAGCGTGACACTTGATGTAAATGCTTACCCTAGTGGTTCTCAAAATACCGGTAAAATGGGTAAATAAAAAATTTTCGGTATGTTTTTTTTGCCGTTGTAATCAAATATTAATTTGTCCTGCTGGACAAACACTTTTCTGGGTATGTAGAAACCACTCTGATGGATACCTGGAGCGAACCAAAGGTGTTGGGACGCCGAGACTGGGCTATTGCGTCTAGAGTAGTAAATCCCGATAGAGTGAAATGGGCGGTGAATGGGTTCGAACCTTATAAGAGTCCGGGAACCGATGGGGTATTACCGGTTATGCTCCAAAAAGGTTTAAATCATACACTTCTACCACTAAGCAAGACCTTTGAGGCGTGTATTGCTACGGGCTATGTACTAAGGCAATGGCGCAAAACTAAGGTTGTTTTTATTCCTAAGCCTGGTAGGGCTGATAAAGACCAACCAGGAGCTTATAGACCGATCAGTCTTACTTCTTACATACTCAAGGCGCTGGAGCGACTTGTGGACAGGTATGTAAGGGATGCGATTCGGGTTAGTGGTCCACTGCATGGGCTGCAATTTGCCTACCAACCAGGGATGTAGATGCAGCACTCCATAGCTTGTTAGGGGACTGAGGGTTGGTATATTCATGGACATAGAGAGGGCTTTCAACAAGACCCCACTAGAGGCCATAGATAGGCCGACAGAAAGACTTGGGATTGATTCAACTTTGAAAAGGTGGATCAGGAACATGCTTTCCGACCGACGGATTTGTGTGGAAAGAGGAGGGGAGACGCTGGGAGCCATCGTCAACCGAGGATGCCCGCAGGGGGGAGTGCTATCCCCGCTGTTATGGTGTCTGGTGGTGGATGACCTCTTAGTAGCTCTGAGCCACCAGGGTTTCCACGCTCAGGGGTATGCAGACGATATAGCTATCGTAATACAGACAGGGGATGCGAATACCACCTGTAGCAGATCTCGAACTGCACTAGGTATAGTAAAAAGGTGGTGTGAAGGCACAGGACTACTTGTCAATCCAGACAAGACGGAACTGGTAGTCTTCACGGGTAAAAGAAAGCTAGAAAAGTGGAAAAATCCAAAATTCTATGGCAAGGAGATTGTACTCTCAAACTCGGTAAAACATCTGGGTGTTATACTAGATAAAAAACTGAATTGGGGATTTCTATATACGCTCAAAAGGATCTGCGGTAGAAACTGAAGTATAAACCCAAGCATCATGGCCTGGATGTACCAAGCGGTAGTCATACCTGCGGTGGTGCATGAGGCTATTGCGTGGTGGAAGAGAACCGGGCAGGTAGGCGCCAGGGGTCTTCTAGAACAGGTCAAAGGCTTAGCGCTGAGAGGCATTACAGGGGCTAGTAAGTTGACCCCTATTTGTACTCTGGGAGCACTATCAGATATGCCCCCGCTACATCTAATAGTGAGGATAGCAGCACTGAGTGTCGCGAGCAGACTTATGAGAAATAGGCAGTGGGCGGGACACGCAGGCGATACTGGACATTGCACTATTACTGTCGAGCAGAGAAATTTAAATTCTGCGGTATGAGCTAGGCAGGACTTTCTGGAAGAAAGATACTGCTTTGATAAGAAATACAGGTTAAATTATCCGGAACGGGAGGACTTGATGAATGAACCAGGTCCGACCTCGGGATGCGATCTCATCTGGTTCACAGATGGATTTAAGACCAAGGAAGGCACTGGGACAGGAATCTGGCTCCAAGGATCGACCAAGGGTATTAATTTTACTCTGCAAGAAATCTGTACGGTCTTTCAAGTGGAGGTATTCGCGATGTTAGTATGTGCGGAGATAAACTTGGAACGTGGCTATAGGAACAAGAGGTTCTGTATCTGTTGCGATAGTCAAGCAGCGCTGTTGGCGATTAACGCACCAGCAGACATTTGCCTTGGTGAGGGAATGTCGGGAGAAATTGGATTTACTGGCATCGCGAAACAAGGTCAAACTTTTATGGGTACCGGGACATTCGGGAATCTAGAGTAATGAGACGACCGATGAACTGGCTCGTGGAGGTTTAGCAATGAGACTCTATGGGCCGGGACCAGTCGTAGGGGTTTCGGATTGCTTTGATAAGACAGCAATTCGCGCCTATCAACACAGGGCACATAGAAAACTATGGAGAGAGGAGCCCAAGGCGAGGCAAACTCACGATTTTCTAGGTGAACCTGAGCGGAAGGTAGCTGGGCAGCTACTAAATATGACTAGGTGTCAGCTGAGGCTAGTAGTAGGACTGGTAACGGGACACTGTAGACTCAGGGCACATCTCAGAAGGATAGGACTAGTACGGGATGACACTTGTCGCAAGTGCGACGAAGGGGTGGAAGAAACAGTGAGTCACGTGCTATGCTATTGCATTGGACTGGTCGAGCTTAGATTTCAATGCTTTGGGAAGCACTTTTGCGAACCCGAAGAGATCATGAAGCTATCAATGAGCGCGATCGCGGCGTTTGCTGTAAGATCGGGTGTAATGGTGGCTTAAGGGAAATGAGGGGACGGCAAAATGCACCGAAGGTCTAATTGCCTATGCGGGCGCAGTGGTGACCGCACCCTAATAACATAAAATAAAAATGAAAATAAAATGCTAATATATTTCAATAATGAAATTATTCTAACTATCATTTATTGTTTATTTATACACAGCTGATCCCACGTATGAGAAAACCTGTATATGTGTTAAGCTATTCCGAATGTATCTGCATCCCCACTCGTGTCATTGCCTAAAGCTGGTAAAGCCTAAGACATAGAGATTGTCTGCACCGTTTGAGGTGGGAACAAAATCAAGCCCAATGCGCAATATAGAAGTATTAAATATATGAGATTATCATCTTTTTTTTTCAATCCATGTCCTTGCACATCTATGTAACGTTTAATTTTTTTTCGTTTCAAAACAATAATAATTTCAATTGGAAATACACTAAATAAACAAATAAATTTAAGGATAAAAAAAACGCAATGAACACTTTTTACTTATCTCTATATATGTTCCGTTCACAGATTAGGAATTAAAAATTAAACATAGTTCATAGTTTCAATTTTTTTTAAATGATAACAATTGTTTTTGTTTCTCGTTGATGGTATTATTACTGTAACAATGAAGAAGCATGCAAATTCTTATACTTCAATTATTTTGAATAAAATATTCATTAAAAACTGTTTGAAAATTTTTGATTTTTAGGTACAATATTTGAAATCAATCAGTTCCCGGGAGAAGAAAGCAACTATAGAAATGAGTATAGAAATGGCATATTTACCGGTCATACCGATTTTTTTCCCGTAGAATACCGATTTGAGACGTTTTTTGTTACGTTACACACCCGTTAATTTCTATACTCAAGACGTGAACGAAGATTTAGTTAAAAAAGAAGCCTTGCACGAGACGTGGTTTTCTATGGTTAAGCCGTTCAGATTTTTTTACCGGTCAAGCTGTTAATTTCTATACTCTAGCAAGGCTTTAGTTCTTATTATTGATTCTTAAACATGTTGAAAATATTCTGAGCCTTGAAAAAAAACTAAAAAAAACCATAATATATCAATTAAAACAATGAACACTTTCTTAAAAATTTATTAATTTACATATAAATAAATGTAAGTGGAAATTATTATCAATACAAATATTTGATATAGATAATATAACTTTTATTTTATTTTCATAATGTAATAATTCTGAGATATAATTTTATTCCAATGCTTATAATTCAAATATTATTATTTCATATGAAAGTATGTCTTTTTTATTTTTATCTTCTTAAAGCATCTAGTATATGACAACTAACTTTTTTGACGTGCTATTCTATTTTTATTAAATTCTCTGGTTCCATAAATAGTTAAAAAATGGCTCAATGAGGAATAGATGGACGTCGGTGTTAACTCGTTAAAACTTGGAAAAGTAAAGAAGCCCTGGTCTAGAGGTTAAGGCGTTTGCCCGAAAAGCAAAAGTCTCGGGTTTGAATCCTGGCATGAAGACTGACGTGTGCTATAGTACTAAGGTGATACTGACCTGTCATTATTTTATTTCAACGAATAAAGGTGCAATATATATTTTTTTAATAAAGAAGGGGCGCCCTTAAGCTTTTATTCAAAAAATAAATTCCTGGTGGCGAATAAGTGATTGCCGGGCGGGACAAATAATAATAATAATATCATCCCCCACTAGTACTTACAACCAAATGCAACCGGACATCTAACATCAATAATACTGAATCGGCCAACACAGACAAGACTTTTAGAAAATATAGTGTCAAAATATTAATATACCATGCTTTAAGGTACAACTTAGTCTTAATCTTATATTAACGAAAAATAAATTTCAAAAAATTATTAAAAATAAAAACTCATTGATTAATTATAACAGAATTAAAGACAGATGCAATCAAATAAAAATATTAACTAACTATGATTTTAAATGTTATGACAATATAATTGAAAATAGTTTCAATAATTGTCCTAAAACATTCTGGAACCATATGAATAATATAAAAAATAATAACACTAAAGTCACTTGTATCAAGTCGAGGGATGGTTCTATTTTTGACCTCAATATAATATCAAATTTGTTTTCCAAGCACTTTCTCAATGTGTTTCATCCACACAATAAAGACATTCTCTTTGAATTTCATGAAGTAATATACTCAAGCTCACAATCACAGTTTTATTAAAATTTCCACTGATGCAGTTGCCAGAGAACTGCTACAGTTTTCAAACAAAAACACAGTCGGTCTTGACAATCTATCTGCAGCAATACTTGAATTATGTCCAGACGCTCTGATTTATCTTCTTCAATATATATTTAACAATGCTATAAAGAAAGGTGTCTTTCCTACTTCTTGGAAAAACTCTAAAGTTATTCCAGTGCCAAAAAAAAGGTTACTTGTGACTCATATAAAATTACAGACAAAAATCTCTTTTACCTATTTCTTCAAAAGTCTTCGAAAAATTATTATTGAATATCATTATGTCTTACTTCGGTCAATATATTTCCAATTATCAACACGGTTTTACCTCGGGTCGTAGTTAGTTAGAAAATGTCAAGTCGATGTAATATACACTGACATGTCGAAAGCATTTGACAGGATAGATTAGGTTATCCTGGTCAAAAAACTATTAGCTATTAATTAATCTGCCAAAATGTATTATTGAACTTATCTGGTCATATCTAAACAGTGATTCTTATGTATCAATGGAGTTTACTTAATTTCATATACACCAACCTCAGAAGTGCCTTAAGGTTCCAGCCTGATGATATGAATCAAACAGAAGAAAATAGAAAATAATATATATATATATATTATTTTCTATTTTCTTCTATTTAAATTAATTCAAAGAAGTCTGCTATTGAGCTGGTAAAGCAGATCTGGGATCGATACTGCAGATAATAAATAAGATTATCATATGAACGAACATAACTAGACTTTGTCTGGGGTATCGAGAGGAACTAGAATGCAAAATAAGCCGCCTCAGAAATACACGTAGTATCCAGAACTTTTATTTTTTCCGCGAAATAACAAAAAGTCACATGAAAAACGAAAACATAAGTGTCCTATGGAACACTAAAAATGTAACTCTTGCAATATAAAACTTCAAAATTCTTTGGCGATACAAAAACATTTTTTTTTCTATTTTTTACCGATTGATGATCATGGATTCGACTTTTTCTTAGGAAAAATGTAAGAATAAAGGGGATTCTTGAGGGAAGGAGTAAATGAATCTCATTCAATCGTCTGCTTTTGATGTAGTAAAAGGATTCCTGATAGTTATTGATAAAAAGATATAGTTATTTTATTTTTCTAATCATAATATTGATATAATCCGAAAAAAAAAATGTAGTTGTAAGAGAATTTTACCCCAAAAAGAATCCCTTCTTGCCAGAGGAAGTGAAAATGAACAAAATGGCGATTTTTTTCAGTGCGTGTTCTACGCTGCAAATCTGTATTATTGTATGACTGATTAAAATTATTCTTCGATTTTTTGATTTTTCAAATAGAAGATTTATTTTTTTTTTTCGATCCTACCTTTTATGACTGTTGCGGAAAATCCGGCTTTCTGAA
This sequence comes from Aphidius ervi, assembly GCA_015776835.1. Taxonomy (NCBI): domain Eukaryota; kingdom Metazoa; phylum Arthropoda; class Insecta; order Hymenoptera; family Braconidae; genus Aphidius; species Aphidius ervi. The sequence continues at coordinate 36,456 of MKYW01000184.1, read as the reverse complement.
CTGATCCATCACTTACGAACTTAACAAAAAGTTCACTCCCTGTTGATCGTAAATCTGGTGGTACCTTATAGCCGCAGTAGATTCCAATCAACGGTGAATTTTGATTATGGCCGTCTCTAACTTCGACGTAGTCGTACACGCAGTTATCGTGATTTTCAATTTCAAATGCCTGAAATTTTAGAGCAACCTGATAATTCTGAGGCACAGACAGTTTCCAAACACACTCCTTGCCAGATTGATACTCTTCGGGATAATTCGGTGATTCTAGATGATCGATGCTATCCAGTTTAACGTAACCTCCACACAATGCTTCGTAATTTGCCCTAAAACCACGATAGCCACTGCGGAGACTTGTAGTTACATAAGTGACGAGCATGCGACTTCCCGTTGATACAATAGACTCATGGATTTTACCGCTTCCACAAAATCGACCTGACAAAAAATTCTATGTTTAGTTATCTTTTATGGATAACGTAAGTAAACATGTATATTAGTCTGTACACTGAGAAAAAAAACTAACATTTTTCACTACTACTTTCTAATAAAAATTATTGTCCCACAGTTGAGGGTCTGGATGCAATAACACGTTGAGCGCTCGAAGACAAGAAAACGCGACGTTGTTTCGGTGAAAAATTAATATTGAACAATAAAAAAAAAAAAAATACAGTCATTTATAAAATTGAAAGATATACATTTTCATTCAAATAAATTTTTTTTTATTATAATTAGTTAATGCGATAAAAAATAAAAACAAAATTTTTTTTTTTCAAATGAATACTTTTTTTTAAGCATATAACTCGTGACAGCTTCTTTAAAAATTAATAAGTTGACTTGAAAATTTGACTGTAACTTCATTATAGGCTAGCAATGGCAACAGTGATATTAAAAAACTTATTTATTTAATTTGTTTAATTTTTTTTATTTATTGTATTGTGCCGATGAAAAATTCAATTTGTCTAACTTCGAATGAAAAAAGAGTCGGAGAAATTTCAAAATCGAGTAACTTGTCAGTGGCAATATTGTTGAGCAGTAAAAATTTTTTTTTATTCAATTGAAATTATTGTGTCAAATGGCTGCAAAATTAATCTAGATTATGAATTAATTTATTTAGTTACATTATTTCCTTAGCAACATTTTCCAATAGCTTTTTATTAGAATAATTACGGCAAAAGTAGCTGAGGAAAGTATCTAACCAAACAAATTAATTTATAATCTAGATTATTTTCCCAGCATTATTTTATATATCAAATCATAATTATTGTGTCAAATGGCTGTGGAATTAATCTAGATTATAAATTATTTTATTTGGTTACATCCTTTCCTTAGCAACATTTGTTAACAGCTTTTTGAGTAATCAATTAT
>MKYW01000184.1:10833-32518 GCA_015776835.1 Aphidius ervi | reverse complement strand
AAAATTAGTATATAAGTTGTAGTAGTATTTGAGAGATAATTGAATAAATAACAAATTTATTATTTTATTACATAAAATACTCTGAGTTTTGTCAATTGTTAAGATTATTGTAGTCAATTTCAGGTTAGATATTAGTATTAAATTTACAGTGGATTCTGAGTCTTTACCCGGCCCTATCTACCATAACCAGCACACTGAGCGATTCTGGGGTGTCCTCGTAGGCTTTTTAATCATTCATTCCATTGGGGTTATTCGTATTTTAATTGTTTTTATTGATTTTGTAAAGTAAGAAATCCTGGTCGTGTACTTTTAATTGAGCCTTTTGTTGATTTTAGCGTAGAAAATCAACCCCCAATAAATGATATTTTAATTGTGTCACATGGAGAAAGGGTGACATTCGGTACTAGCCCGAGTAGGTACGTGCATTTTTATGTGAGTGAAAATGTCATGTTACACATTATATTATCAATTACAAAAAAAATTACCACAAACATATCGAAATTTTTATTGAAACCTTTTTTCCTCCTCGAAAAGTTCTACGTATAGTCATTATTAAATTTTGGGATTAATCGTTATTTTATTAATTGTACGATACGTCACTCATATATAGCCGTTTTTTTCATACTTCAACCTTTTTTATCGCATTTTAGCGAATTCGTAGGAATTTTTTGCGTATTTTTCCCATAATCGTGAGAAAATTTCCTATAAGAAACCGACAAAAAAACATGTTGTCTGGGATATCAGAATCTTGCCATAAGTACTACTATCTGAATATAAATTTCCGGAAATTCTTCCTCTTGATGTGATCCGTTTATATGTGGCAACGAATTCTTGTGTCCCATAATCAGCCACTAACTGTATGCGTGCTGTTGATGTCATCATACGAAGAAAAGCTCAAATCAATCCTTCGAAAGTTTTTGCACGTTTTCAGAATTATTTGAACCCCAAATATATCTATATCTGTGTGAAAAAATCCTCGTATATAGGTGTAACTCTTGAAATGGATTGTTCTCTAATGTTAGGGTTACCATATGCGAAATTTGATCAGGACATGATCAGGACTGATTTGGGAACAAATGTCCTGATGAATTGTGAAAATATCTTTTTTTGATAAAATGTCCTGGTTTGACATAAATGTCCTGATTTGGCAATTTTTTTTTTTTTATTTCTCAACAACGCGCAAAGAATCAACTCAACGGAGCACCGAGTCGGTTAAGGAGGTTTTGCGCAAATTCATTGCGAGTGTTGCGGGGTGCTTCTGACGTCACAGACAAAACTGAGATCGGGCTACACTGTAAAAAAATAAAGTGTAAAGCGCCTGCGCTCCATATACAATATATGGGACTGTGAGTGTGTGTGTGTGTGTGTATTTGAACATGCTGTACGTTGCAACATCTAATTTTTTTGAGAGTTCATAATTAATTTCTCATTAATTGACCGATCAACATATGAAAATTTTTCGCGCAATTTATAAAACTCGGTTTTAAGTATACATATGTATGATTTTTTTCAAGACTTTTTCATCATTTCTTCTATCTGAAAAAAATAGTTGAAATCTCCATAAGAGCCAATGTTAAATTATGTTTTCAATAATTGATAATAAAAAATTCAACCGATCAACATGAGAAAATAATTATACCGTCGTATTCAGAATAAAAAGACTTAAATATATAAATCTAATTATGGCCATGTGACTGGTTTGAGGTTGGAAATAAAGTAGTCACTTTTAACAAATAATGTTGTGTTTAATAATAATAATAAATAAATGTATGTTATACAGTAATGGTTATCAATTAATCTACTTTCAACTGAATTGATGATAATTATTATTGACCTTGTAATTGGTTTTTGACAATAGACAATTGTTAGGCGTCAAGTCTAGGCATGAAAATTATAGTCGAGTCGAGTCAGCGTCTGACATGAAGATAGTAGTCGTAGAAAAACTTAGTAACAACAACAATCGATCGTAATATCGATTGTCATTATGGCTGACTTCAGTTACTAAGGTGCTATCTGGTGGACGATAGATTCACGAAACCTTAAGGCTTAAGTCACCATATAGTTCATGTCCAAACACACATATATATTAATTCTTTCTTTGTTTATATATTTTGTTTATGTTCATTGACTGAAAAAATTATTAACAAAAAAAAATCTCGTTATTGCACGTTTTTATTATTAAATGCTATTATCTATTCAGGTACATTTATAAATTCAAGAATAATAAAAATTTGATGAAATATTGATATTTAAAACTGACAGCTACGAATGTCTAAAACGAAAAAAAAATCGTAATCGAGAAAATGATGAATTCTACGGCTTTACTCTTTTTCTCACCCTTCACGAATAATTAACTGAAACTAAAAGGAAAAAAAATAAACCTAAAAAAGTAATTCACAAGAGCTTAATCTAAAAAACTAAATATGTTATTTGAACATCCTCAAGAATTAAATACGAATTGACCGCTAACAAAGTGGAAAATAATAAATTAAAAAAAAAAACAAAATAAAAATCACTATATTTCAGCTAACTTCACAATAAACAAAAAAATAATAACAAAATAAAAACCTTTCAGTGTGAAGTTAGCTGAAATTAAGTGATTTTTTTATAAAGGAAATATACAGTGAGAATAAGTGAATTACAAGAATTCTGTAAATTCATTGATATTACGTTCAGAAATTTGTTGTATCACAGTCAAACCAGATAGTCAAGCTTAATGCCATGTGTACATAGGGTTGCAATGCCGTTATATGGGTACAGAATAAAATGACATGGATATGTTATTTAGTATCAAGAGATTACATAATATTTACATTAATTTATATGTTTTATAAATAATAGTATTCAGATAATAATATTCGTTTCTATAGAACTTAAAGTTCAATATTTCAGTTTAGCAAGGCTTATAATCGAAGATAACAGTTTTAGATAATTTTAACTTTAATTCTTAATGATAATCGATTTGGTAACCTGAGTTGGTTTTGGTAAAATAAGCGGTACACATTTTAATACAATAGTTTATAGAAATTTGAAATTAGTAAAGTACTAGCAAGGAATACTGTAAGAGTCCATGCAATAACCATGGTGGTTAATATTTATTTTTAATTATTACAAGTATTTTAATGTGAAGATTACCACACAGAGTCCACAGTTTGAATATAGTTTGTTGTTCAAATTTTACATTATTGGAATATTTAATTACTGAAAATAGTTTGTTGTTCTATTTTTCTTTATTGGAATATTGAATCTTGTAATTACTGAGTGTCAGTAAAGATTTGATTGGTTGATGAGGTAGTATTTAATATGGTAATATCTTAATCAGAAATTAAGATCAAGATACAGTGGTTAGAGAGAAAAATAAGGATGATGATGTGGTAACATTTTGTTGAAGAACAGGTGGTTAAGTTTATAAAACGTATCTTGGCATCGTGATTAGTTGTGCAGAAGTAAATTCTTAGGAGATGTGTACTTGTGACATTCAAAATATCAGCAGTTTCAATTTCTTGAGCTCTATGAACTTTTGTACAAACAATTCTTTGTAAAAAGCAGTGTTTTAGTTGAACTTTAAACATACGTGGCTTAGTAAGAGTACCAGAATACGAATGTATACGAGCTGATGTGGTCAAGAGGCACGGTAGTGCCTCGCGTCAAGTATGAGAAAAAAAAAGTGGGGGAAACAAGATAACTACCGTGCCTATATATTATCGGCATACAGCTAACCCCTTACTCTCCAATTCCTTGGGAATTTATTTAAAATATGATTGAGATCAGATATTTTGTCTTCTGATCTTCCTATAAATCGATATCAAATTTTTTAATTAAAAAAAAAACGGATTTTTTAGATGTATACTTTTTTTTTAAACTTCAAAATCAATTTCAGAAATTCCGTTTTTCTCGATATTTCTTCAGAAACTCAGGGCACTCTGACAAACTTTACAAAACGAAATCAAATCAAAGCAATATGGCTTCCAGGTCCAGAGCAATTCGACAACATTATAAAAATTAAATTAAGCAAGAATAGTCGATGGTGTGAAAAAACCTTTATATTTACTTCAGTACTCTATATCGCATCGATGGCGCGAATTTAATAATGATACTGTAAGCTATGTTTCCAAGTCACATATTGTTGTTGTTTATTTTTCTTTCCATCAAGTTTGATGAGTTTTTTTTTTTTACATTAAGTACATGTCAATAAAAATATAAAGCGAAAGGATTTATTTTTGAATATCTAAATCAGCTGCCAGAAGCATCTGTCTATAGAGCAAAGAAGCTGTGTAATTTTTGAATACTATTTTTGACTCGTTTATTTTTTTGTGATGGTTGTTGCAGAACTATTTTGTAAGTTTGAGTAATAAATATAGATAATAATAAAATGTCAGATAAAGTGAATAATGTTTGAAGCTCAAGACATTATTATCAACGAATTTTTTGATGATATAATTGATTTATCGCATGTTAAATTCGATGACAATGAAAGATGGTTGCTGTCAGTGAGTGACAAAACATCATCATCAAGTGTCAAAGATCTTCAAGCTTTTTTAAGAAAAGATTTATCAGTAAGTTAACTTGGCGATTTGTCAAATGATACAACAAAAACAATTGATACAAGAACTTTTACGAAACTGAAAAAAAATGGAAGAATGAGTTTGGAATCAATAAAGAAATAATATTACCAACAAATAATAATGTTTGGAAAGTAAATAATCAACAAAAATCATCAATAAAAATAAATAATGAAAATGATAATAAAAATCAAAAAGACAAAGAATATATACCAGCAATGTTGAGGCCATCAGTGTCAGGCACGTTATTAACATCGCATTGTCATCGTCAAATGGTCAAGAAAGTCTTGATGCATTTTCAAATATGTCACAATCGAATGGTATACACGGAGAAAAATAAAAGGTAAAATTTACAAAAAAAAAAGTAACATTTACCTTTTTTAGATGAAACGAGGGACGCCAAGAGATAAAAGGTAAAAATTACCTTTTTTTGAGTTAAACTTGTGTTACCAATTCAAAACGTGAATATTACATTCTTTTAGGGAGAAGTTTGTATTACTTTTCTGCTATGTAAAGTTTGCTTTTTTTAATTGTTAACGTTGGATTACTTTTTCAAAAAGTAAAATTTGTTTTTTTTTCGGAGTTAACGATGAATCACTCCTGCGAGATGTGAAATTTACCTTTTTTGAGCGCAAAAATTGCGTTACGTTTCTATGATATAAAATTTACCTTTTTTTAGCGCAAAGTTTACGTTACGTTTTTATAATATAAAATTTACCTTTTCTTAGCGCAAATTTTACGTTACTTTTTTATAATATAAAATTTACCGTTTTTTAGCGCAAAGTTTGCGTTACGTTTTTATAATATAAAATTTACTTAATTTAATTGTTAATGTTGAATTACTTTTTCAAAAGGTAAAATTTACTTTTTTCAACTAGCCCTTCTAGCCGATCCTTGAAGCATTTAGCTGAAATACGAGAATGAATATATTAATTCTTTAATCAATTGAATAGCTGATTTTAAAGATGCAACAATTATGAACACATCAAGACCATTTTTTTTTAGATACATCGACAACAGATTTTGGTAAAATTGATGAAAACGAAATTAACAATAATAAAACTATTTCCAATGGATTAAAATATTCACAATGTAACGATGACATTGGTGATTGTTCAGCAATGGCTGATTCACAAATTTCATCGGAATCAATAATGCAAATGAGTATGTTTATTGATGTTTCTGGAAGTAATCTCTCTTCAAAAGGTTACTTGGATAATTCAAATGATGAAATTGACAATAGTTTTCACAGTAAAACTCTTACTTATACAAATAATACCTTCACGTCTAAATCGTTGAATGTATATTGTGTAAAAAAAAAATGATACTTTTACTGAATCATTGAATGTTTTTAATAGTGAAAATTTGAGACCTTGACTTCATTTTCAAAAAAAATAATGCCACATTTACTGGAACAGTTAATGTTTTATCAAAAAAATATAACAAAATTGTTGATACATGTTTATCAAATAATATTTTGTATTTTTGTGTAAACTTTTTTGCCACGGGAAACCCTAGACTGAGTCTAGTAAGGACAGGTTTGGCCCACCATATTGTATTTCGAATATAAATCGGTTTATTTCTACGTTATCTGTCGCGTTTCTTCCTTACCCGCTGAATTGAATTTTCGTTTGATGATTGTAATAAATATATTTAGGTAATTAATTTGAATAGATAAAAATCTATAGGAAACATGTCTAAGAAAAGAATGTGGCCACATGTTAATTTATAGAGAATAAATTTATCCAAAGAAATTAACATGTAGGCAACATCCTTTCCTTGGCTACCATTTTTCCTATAGCTTTTCCATTAATTTAAATGAATAAAAAGCTATAGGAAAAATGGTAGCTAAGGAAAGGAAGTTGTTTACATCTCAATTTATGAAGAATTAATTTATCCAAAGAAATTAACATGTAGGCGACATCCTTTTCTTAGCTACCATTTTTCCTTTAGCTTTTTATTGATTCAAATAAATAAAAAGCTATAGGAAAAATGGTAGCTAAGGAAGGGAAGTTGTTTACATCTTAATTTATAAAGAATTAATTTATCCAAAGAAATTAACATGTAGGCAACATCCTTTCCTTCGCTACCATTTTTCCCGTAGCTTTTTATTAAGTTGAATAAATAAAAAGCTATGAAAAAAATGGTAGCTAATGAAAGGAAGTTGTTTACATGTTAATTTATGAAGAATTAATTTATCCAAAGAAATAAACATGTAGGCAACATACTTTTCTTAGCTACCATTTTTTCTATGGCTTTTTATTAATTTAAATAAATAAAAAGCTATGAAAAAAATGGTAGCTAATGAAAGGAAGTTGTTTACATGTTAATTTATAAAGAATTAATTTATTTAAAGAAATTAACATGTAGGCAACATCCTTTTCTTGGCTACCATTTTCCCTATAGCTTTTTATTGATTCAAATAAATGAAAAGCTATAGGAAAAATGGTAGCTAAGGAAAGGAAGTTGTTTACATGTTAATTTATGAAGAATTGATTTATCCAAAGAAATAAACATGCAGGCAACATACTTTTCTTAGCTACCATTTTTTCTATAGCTTTTTATTAATTTCAATAAATAAAAAGCTATGAAAAAAATGGTAGCTAGGGAAAGGAAGTTGTTTACATGTTAATTTATGAAGAATTGATTTATCCAAAGAAATTAACATGTAGGCAACATTCTTTTCTTAGCTACCATTTTTCCTATAGCTTTGAATCAATTTAAATAAATTAAAAGCTATGAAAAAAACGGTAGCTAAGGAAAGGAAGTTATTTACATCTTAATTTATAAAGAATTATTTTATCCAAAGAAATTAACATGTAGGCAACATCCTTTCCTTCGCTACCATTTTTCCCATAGCTTTTCATTAATTTAAATAAATATAAAGCTATGGGAAAAATGGTAGCTAAGGGAAGGAAGTTGTTTACATGTTAATTTATAAAGAATTAATTTATCCAAAGAAATAAACATGTAGGCAACATCCTTTCCTCAGCTACCATTTTTCCTATAGCTTTTTATTAATTGAAATAAATAAAAAGCTATGGGAAAAATGGTAGCTAAGGAAAGGGAGTTGTTTACCTGTTAATTCATAAAGAATTAATTTATTCAAAGAAATCAACATGTAGTTAACATCCTTTTCTTAGCTACCATTTTTCCTATACCTTTTTATTAATTCAAATAAATAAAAAGCTATGGGAAAGATGGTAGCTAAGAAAAAGAAGTTGTTTACATGTTAATTTATAAAGAATTAATCTATCCAAAGAAATTAACATGTAGGCAACATCCTTTCCTTAGCTTATATTTTTTTATAGCTTTTTATTAATTTGAATGCCTACATGTTAATTTCTTTGGATATTTAATTCTCTATAGCTCTCGCCAAGTTTGTGTTCAAAAACGGAACGTTAGACCATTTTTTTAAATTAATTTTCTTATTTTTAAATTGTCATCCCTTCAAATTCAAATCGCATCTTGGACGCATTTATCTGTAGAAGTTGTATTTCAGAATTTTGCTAATTCATTTATACGTTATCGTTTGAAATGTTAATTCATTTTGTGTATGGACTGACAATAATGTAATTCATTTCGTTTTGTGTGGTTCTATATTAATTTTTCGGAGGTACACGTATTACTATATGTTTCGATTTTATCTATTAGGATTTCAAAACTTTGGCTTAACAGAATAATTTTTTTTTTTATTTTTTTAAATAGTTTAATTCATAGAATGATGGGATAAACCAATCAAAAATCCGGACCGAAATAAAAAGAAATTTGAATTACATATAGATATTTTTTTTATGAAAAAAAAAAATAATATTATTCACACACGGAGAGGAGTTTTCAATAAAAATTATTGTGCTGGCTCAGTAAAAAGGTGGCCAAACTGAATTCTTGTAGAAATTGTTAAGTATATAATAATATTTGTTTTTTTTTTAACATATTTTATTATGTGTTTTACAAAACTTATTAAACAGCACAACAATTTTTAATGGGCCAATAATTTTTATTGTATGTATTATAATTTTTTTTAGACATATAACAAATTCTATTAGTAGTTGAATAATTTTTATGAAACAGCACAACAATTTTTACTGTCCAACAATATTTTTTGATCTTCTAACAATTATTGTAGCGCAGAGGTATAAATTTTATTGTGCCAGCACAATAAAATTTACCTTTCATCCATAAAAAAACGGAACGTAGTTCGGAAGATTCGGGAGTGTCGAATTGCCAACAGCTGTCAAGTTAAATGAAAACCCTGGTGAAAATAATTTTGAAAATTTGACAATATTTGACAAAAATTATTTGTCAAAATTCGACAATTTGTGTCAAATGTTTCCAAAATTTATCAAAATTGACAATATTTGACGAATATTGCCAAAAATGGACATAAAAAATTTTACAGAATTTGTCAAAATTAAACGAATTTTGCCACTTCTGTTAAAATTTGCTAGTGTTTGCCAAAAATCGGAGATTTCGGCGAATTTTTACTAATTTTGGCAAATTTTGACTAATCTTGGCGAATTTTGTCAAAATTATTTTCACCAGGGAACTAATGTACATTTCAGCAGTGAGAATTGTTCATAATATAATCCAATTATTTCAATAACAACTAATTTGTAGCGATTCGCGCTGCCTTATAGGCGGAAAAAGACGAAGCAAACGATAATCCTCCAACCAACGACTCCGTTTCACATATTATATATTTTTATTATTAAATATTTTTCTTTATGTATTATTATCATTATTATTTAGCATAATTTTTCCCCTTTTTTATCAAGATAAAGAGAGGAGGGATAGCTTGAGTGGGGACAGCTTGGTAGATCCGAGCTGCTCCGAAATATCGGGCTGGTTGAACTCTCTTGGCTGTGGGACGTGGTAAGATGCACACGTTTCGTGATCAGCTCTTGGTTTTACGTATATTAGGGTACTCATGTGTCTAGCTGTAGACTCAGCAGACACGTGGATTTTTAAGTTAGTTTTTGGGGCGTTGTCTGTGTTAAATCATTGGACAATGCCAAGCATACATTTTTTTTTGATTATTTAGTTTAGTTAATTTGTTAGATTCGCGTTCCTCTTTTGTTTATTTAATTTATTAAATTCAAGGTCGCGAGTAAGTTTTGTATTACGTTTTTTGGATTATTGAGATTACGTTATGTATTTTGGATTTACGATTAAGTTTTGGGTTAAATAAATATTACGTTTTGGTTTTTGAGTATAAAAATAATAATGTGTATTGTTAATTATTTAATTTGTGTATTAATTATTCTTTCTTGTGACTTTATCCGGCCCTTCTACCACAACCAGCACACTGAGTGATTCTAGCGTCCCTCTAGGCTAATTATTGATATGTTGTTTGGTTATTTTGGTTATGTTTCCGGTCGATGGGCTTATTTGTTCTTTCTATTTCGTGGTTCTGGTATGAATGTGTTATGCCTTTTTCGAGTTTTAGGGCGAATTGAAAACTACACGATTTTAATATTAAAATAATAATAATTGGTAATTTTGGATATTGAGTTTGGTTAGTTTTGTGTTTCGAGATAAATTAATAAATGAACCAAATAAAATACTTGATAATTAGTCCGAGAAGGTAACATGCAAAAATGTCACGTTACAAATTATAAAAAAAGTTAATAATTTAATAAAAAAAAAATTAGAATAACGTTCTAAACAAAAATCACGAAAAAAAAATATTATTGTCTTGTAATTATCAAATCTAATTATTTGTGTAACGAACATAACCTCGATGACTTCTTGACGCTTTTTTGTAGACAAAAAAAAAATTTTGTGATTAATAAATTACTAAATAAATAAATGTATGTCAATCAACATATAATCACAAAAACTACAATTACAGTCAAATTCGTTGTGCTGTGTTCAACAAAATTTATTTGCTGGTAATAGTACATTGTGATACAAGTTTAAAAAGCATTGGTTTATCAAGCGCGTTGAGTGAGACCTGAGATAGAGTGGAGAATAAGCAAGTGGTGCCTTGAGGTGAAGCCGAGCCAAGCCGAGAGAACTTCTTGCTTATATCTCGACTCTATCTCAGACCTCACTCAACGTGCGAGGTACAACCAATGCTGTATGCAAGAGTATCACATACTATTATCCGTAACATAGGCATGTTATAGACCGCAAATTCATGTTGAATCAGATCATTGAATCCAAAAGAAAGGGTGCACGGAATGGGTTTAGGGGGGGGGGGGTTTGGGGGGGGCTTGCCTCCCCACTTTCGAAAAAAAAAAACTTGAAAGTTCAAACATAATTAATAATTTCTTTAATAATTTTATTGAAAAAAACAAACTGTTTGTTAACATTACTAAGTCTAAACTTTCACGAAAATTCACTTTTTTTCCAAATTTAATAATATTCATATATCAATGATATAAATTTGCTTCCATATTGTTACGACAAACGAAAAATATTTTTCATTTTTCGGTCTACAAAAAATTCAGTGGTAATAATTATTTATTTACTAAATAATAAAAATATTTATTTAATGAAAATAATAATAAAATAAATAACAATTTAAAAAAGCTATCGTTGTGTTAAACAAAAAACAATCGGTATTTTTCTGACTGAACAAAAAAAAAAAAAAAAATTGACAATTTGTTTGAACAGTTTAACTAAAATAATCGATTGAATAAACAGAAAAAAATTTGTTGTTCAATCAAATACACACTAAAATTGTTCCATAAGAAGAAAAATTATTATTAGCATTATTTCAACCAAATCAAAGAAATAACTAAAAAAAAATACTCATCTAATTGACAAGAACCAAAAATGTTTCTTTAAAAATTATAAAAAAAAACATAACTGTGTAATAAATTAGTTTTTTCTTGAACCCAATCATTCATTTTGTTTCGTATAAAGAACAAGTAACTATTGATTATTTAATTTTTATGTGACAATTGACAACTTACAGATGCAGCTGAATATTAATATACAATTATTGGATTTTTGTTATTATTTTTGACCAGCTGATTAACATGTCCAAACTTGTCTAAATGAACGGTTAGGATGATGAGTGCGAGTGCGTGTGAGAGCAAATGCTAATTCAATATGGCTGTCATCACAGTTACCAGTGTAACCAGGCTATGAAATGGCGTCACTAAAAACTTCTATGGGGCCTTTTTACGACTATCTTTTATTGAACGCGCTTACATCAGTAAAACCAGCATTATTGTAGTCTACGCTTTGCACGACGTTTACAATAAAACAAAAACACACTAAGAAACAAAAACTAACTCTCGTAGGGATCAGTGTGATAATGCACCACTTTGACGACGCATCAGCATCTATTGAGGTTGGGTTAAGCATGCCTCAGTTAGGAAAAACTGTTTTTATTAAATTCTTATTAGGCCACCTTTTTACTGTACTAGCACAACAATTTTTATTGGAAACTTCTCTCCGTGCAGTCTAACAATAGATAACAAGGAACAAAAAGCATTTTCATTTTATTAATCAATTTCAGCTGCAGTTTCTACTTTTCTGGGAGCAACATATGTCACACAGTTCCTAAAGCTTTCTAAAACTAATGACGGAGTTGTCAATGTTATTAATAAATTTAAGATTTGTTACCTAATACAGCACTCTTGTACCAGTATCCATCTCTTATCTCGATGTAATCAGTTCGACAATAATCACTTTTGAAAATGTTGAGTGACGTTATATTAAGAGTTATTCGTTCACCATGAGTCGCTGTAATTCTCCATTCACATTTCTCACTATCAGTTGGAGTTGAATTGATTAAATTAATTGGAGATCCAAAACTGCCACTGTTATCCTGAAATGTTCTGCCACATTCTGAAGCAAAAAATTTGAGTTATGTAAGTAGCACCACAAACATGAAAATAATTTCTATGGCTGGAAAAATATTTTCTTCAACGATTAAAAAAAGCGAAAAACTCCAAAAGCCTCATTTTTGAGGAGATAAATATTGCCAACGGAAAAAAATTCCTAAATCCAAGGGAATCCATTTTCTAATCAACAAAAAATGTACTTGCTTCAAAAATTGAATAAGCTCTAAAAAAAAATTAAATACCTCAATGCAACTTTTTTTTCCTACAAGAACAATTTGGTTAACTATACTGAAAAAAGATTAAAAATCAAAATTTTCGGTTGAGAATAAGGAAACATGCATTTACTGAGAAATTTATTTCGGAAGAAAAATTAAAAAACATCAACTGTGGAAAAAATATTTATAATAAAACCAAACTATCATACATTTAAAAAATTCAATTTTCGATTTAAAAAAAAAAATGAAAATTCTTAGTAAAAGACCTCGATATCTAAAAGCCCCTTTATTTTTTTTTCAATTAATGAAATTTACTTGATAAAATAGAAAATTAAATACTAAATAAAATATTATTATTTTAAATAGATAGTGATATATTTATAATGATGTAAAATCAAATTTACAAATCAATATTCATTTTTTTTTAGTATTACCACATTATTTGGAAAATTGATTTTCTATTTGGTTCCGAACTGTCATAGGAAAATAGTAGGTTTGAACAGTTGATATAGTTAATTTGAGTATGAACAGATTTTTATTTATATTAAGAAGCTTGATCGTGTAGAAAGACAGGTGACACAAAGTCAAAAATTGAAAAGATCACAAAATTGTGAACTCTGAATATTATAAAGACAATGAGCAGTACTTATATAAAAGAAATGCAGCTACTACCTACGAAAATCGGATACAATTTATTGTCTAAGAATTCGATAAAAAAAAAATATACTCAAGTGCCGGTCGCACCCATATGTTCCGTAGGAATATTTTCGTTTTTTAATTTATCAAAAATTTTGATATTTTTTTTATTTTAATTTAAAAAAAAGTACATCTTTTTTTTTTTGTTGAATGTTTTATATTTTTTTTCGTTGTCAAGCAATTTTTGTGAGACCTAAAAATTTGATAAAAAAATTGTGAAATCTACTCATGAAGCGCTGTTCATTGAAACCTCAGTGTAATAAATCCGTAAATATCCACAATTGGGACCTGCTAGAAAATGTAAATAATATTCATAATAAAGCCCACAAATAGAAAAAAATAATGACGATTGTTTCTAGAAAAAAAAAATTTATTAATTTGATTTAACAATGACCTATTCGGTTCATTGGTTTGAAAAATATCTTCAAATAACAAAAACGTGAAAGCACAATTGTTGAATAAAAAAAAAAAAATAAGTGACCTAAAAATTTAAAGAAAGGTCGTGAAATGAGGGTCCGGATTCTAAAAAGGCCTGAGCGCTCGGAGCTGGATAAATGCGGCGCTGTAAACTAGTGAAATTTAGAAAAAATAACATTTAGAAAATTGAAATAAAAAAAATATCACCTCATGAAGCGCCGTCGATTAAAACCTTAGTGGAACTAAACTGTCAATATTTACAATTCGGCCCTGCCAGAAAATGTGAATAATAAATCTAATAAGTCCACAAATAAAAAAAAATTATGCTGATTGTTTTTGGGGAAAAAAAATATCAATTTGATTTAACATTGACCCATTTGATTCGTCAGTTCAAAAAATAACTTCGTATAACAAACTCTGACACCACATTTTGTTAATAAAAAGAAAATTAAGGCCTCAAAATTAAAAAAAAATATTGTAAAATCTACTAACGGAGCGTCGTTGATTAAAGCCTCAGTCAACGTAATTAATAAGTTCCAGGTTGTGAACCAAAGCCTTACATGAAGATGAAAAATTGATTAAGGCCTAAATATTTTAACGAAAAATTACATTGTTTTCGGAAAAAAACAGTTTAATAGTTATTGCAAAATGAGAAAATCGAGAATAATAATCCGTGCCCCGAGTTTTTTTTATCTTTAATTATATTAATTTCTAATTATTTTCATTTTTTTTAATTCTAGAAGTAAAATATTTTCCTTTCATTTAATTTTTTTTTCTCGTTTTCCCATTTTTTTTATTTTTTTTCAAACAAAATATGCTACCAGCTTGCTATCAGCCGAGTTGACATTTTTACAATGCAAGAAATTTTTTTTTAACCAGAAATTTTTCTAATGCATTAGAGGTATAACTTACTAAAATGAAAAAAAAGAGAAGTTTATGTAATTAATGATTTAGATAAATGAAATAATAAGGCATCTTTTTGTCAATTAAGCTTTTATGTTATAAGACTTTTTTTTTTTTAATAATTATTCAAAGTTGACATAAGAAGCACTATTGCCGGGGTCATTACGAGAAAATAAAAACTCATTAAAATTGGTTAAATTACAAGAATATGATTTATTATGCAATAACATAGATGGAATGATAGGATTCTCTAGTAAAAAGTATTATTGATAAGCCACGAACGACCGAGAAAGACCCATTTTTTTTTGGTTATTTGGGGTTGGCAACGCAAAAACAATCCATGTAAAAGCATATGCAGTAAATTTAGGACACGTAAAATCTATATTTTTTGTTTACACATGTTATGTTATATTTATGCCACCCTTTGGACCACACAAGGCCCAATTTTACGTCTAAAAATCCCTCCACCGACACCTAGTTTTTTACCTTCTCTTGAACTAATTTTTGACCAATTAAAACTAATTTTTTAACTAAGTATACACCCATTTTTTGGACTTGACAATTTTCAACAAACTGAGAAACCAGTTGCTCTTCAACACTCGTTTACGTTACATTTCTAATTAATATTGATTCCTGTACAACGGGATTTCTTTATACTTACAATATAAAATAGTAGTGTCTGTCCATGACAACACTTTTTAGAGTCAACTCAATAGACAATAAACAATACAATCAATTATATTTTTAGTGAAATAATAAAGTGAATATTATTAGAATTTAAGCCACAGTGTTTGGATTTATTTGTGTTATTCCTATTATTTTCAATTTACAACCCCCACATCTTTTGATAGCCCTGTATCAAACATAAGGCCCTACAACCCTTGTGAAATTATCGTGGTATATTTGGATACGTTGTGCGATACATTCATAGTTAATTAATTATATAAAAGACAATATGTAAGCCGATACGTAGATAAAGAAAAAAAAAAATAACACGACCACACTGTGCTTCGACAAGTTTGAACTTGCGTGATTTGTTCTTCTTATCGTTATACGCATGTTTACTTTTTATTAAATCGCTTGGCTTAATCATTTTTCGTTATTTTGATTTCTTTCGTTTTTTTTTTTTTTATCGTTCGGATAGTAGAACGTTCGGATACTCATACAGTGGTTCGGATAAGAGAGGGTTCGGATAATCTACTGGCTCTACTATATATATTTTACTGATTTGGAAGGTAGCAAAGCCAGGTCACTAATATATGTTTAGCAAGTGTCTTTTATACATGGTTATATTTGCTATGTGATTTCCCTATGGCCGATTTTTTGTTGCCCCACAGATCAGAAAAGTATGTTTGGAAAGTTATAATATTATTTAAAAACCCAACGTAATAGCAATGCATTAACTGTTCAGCATTTTACCCCAGGGTACCGAGTTCAGAATGGACCTTCCCCATGTATCATGTCGTAGGCACAATCTGACTATAATGCCTAGCTTTTTGCGGCTTCCTTGGCCTTTCATAATATTTGGGGACTCGAAAAGTTGACATCCATGACTGCAGAAAAAATGAATTACTTAAATCATATGAATTTTAACAACTCTGTACAAACCTGTGTGTACTTCAATGCTATGTAGTATACTCGTTAAAAAATTATTTTTTGTTTGATTATCAATTGAACTTACTTTGACATTTATAAAGAAGATTCGTTTGGGCGATGTCACCTTCACTGAGACGAATTCGCTGGCCTATTTCAGGTCGTAGTTTTCCATAGTTTTCCATTGGAAGAATTGTATCCAAGTATGTTCCTTTAGAAAACGTGTTCTTGGCGTAATGCATTATTGAATCATAATCATACGGAAGACCAATCGAATCAACTTCTTCGTGTGTTAATTTATTGAAGTTGTATTCTTGCCCTGTTTCAAATATTAACAGATAATTTAAACACAAATACGGAAAAAAAACTTTAAATTATGACAAATTTGCATCATATTTAGCGTTACCCTTGGATACATTTTTGTTGTGATCTAAAATTGATTTGAAAACAGGTTACTTGATCAAATCATGATTCAAATTTCTACTAGGGTTTGTAAGAGGTTTGACACTATTCGTAAGTTTAAAAAAATTTTATCAGTTAACACTGCCTAAAAATTCTTATTTTCTTTCCAAAATATAATTCTTTTACCAGCAGTCAGTTGCTTTTTACTCGAGGGAAGTCATTTTCAACTAAAAAGGCTTTTCTGATTTGAAAGATTGCGTTTTGTCGAATACGGATCTCGACATCTCCGAATAACTAACACATGCGTGCATGTGCATCAACGAAACGCGCAGATCAGGAGGAGCAATGTGTTGATAAAAGAAATTAAGAATATTCTTATTTGAACGAGATACAGGAGTGTTTAAAAATGGTCAAGGTGCCCAAAATAGTCACCTTTTTATTTTTGGTAAAATTGATAAATTTTCTTTCTTGTCTGTTTTTTCCAAATTTTTTTCATGTTTTTTCAGCACACTTGGTTACTAATTAATGACATCAACGGACATATATTCATAGCACGTTATGTTTGGATTTTTTTTTTTATTCAATTTTTAAATTGTACTATTTATTTTTTCAAGTTTTTTTAAAATGCCTTCGAATGAATAACTACGGCAGTAAACTTCAAACCTGTAAACGGTTAAAAATACAATTGTTTTTTTATTTATTCATATCGAATATTAATTGTTAAAATTTTCAATAATTTTCATCTGTTATTTTTTTATTATCAATTCATTTAATACATATTATAGTGTATTTTTGAAAGTTTACCACTTTAGTTATTTATTCGAAGCCATTTTTAAAAAAATCCGATTAATAGAAAAATTAAAAAATTAAATTAGAAAACGAAAAAAATTCCAGACATACCCTGTTACAAATAGGTCATTTGATGTCATTAATAGACAAAGTGTGATGAGAAAACATGAAAAAAAATTGACAGAAAAAAAAATTTATTAATTTTGTTCTGTACCACTAGTAACATAATACATTAGTATTCAAAATAATCAATTAAATCTATCAGCATGTTTGAAAGTGGTACAACCAGACAATATGCATGATTTTTCAACATTTTTATTGTAAGTTTAGGTGGTTTATTTATTTTATTTATTTTAAGTTCTACGCCCATGTCATTTCGTACTTATGGACTACTTTAAATAAGTTTTTACAATCACAAGTTTTTCTTAATACAGTAGAGCCTCGATTATCCGAACCAATCCGGACCGCGTCTAGTTCGGATAAGTGAATATTCGGATAACAGAAATTATTTTTCTGAGGGATTTTAAACGAAAATAGACATAAACGTGTACATGATATTTTTGTTAAGGACATATGTAATGACATTTCATTATTTAATAATGTAATACATAATACTTTATTATGATATTTAAAAAAAATCTTTCTGTATGGAACTTTTAAAAAAGAAAAAACAGGACACGTAAAAAAAATTTATTATTGTTTAAGAAAAAAAAGTTTTTTTGACTGACGAATAGCGGCAAACTAATCTATACATTCATAATTAATTGATTATATAAAAGACAATATGTAAGACGATGCCTAGATAAAAAAAAAAAAAAAACAAGACCACACTGAAGTGCTTTGACAAGTTCAAACTTGCGTGATTTGATTTTCTTATCGTTACACACATGTTTACTTTTTATCAAAACGCTTGACTCAATTATTTTTTATAATTTTGATTTTTTTTGTCATTTTTTTTTTTTAACGTTCGGATAGTAGAACGTTCGGATACTCATACAGCGGTTCGGATAATAGAGGGTTCGGAAGACAGAGGTTCGGATAATCGAGGCTCTACTGTAATATGTATTATTATAAATGTCATGTGATCAGCTCGAGTTGCTAAATATAGTTGATCGTTCCATGAGTGAACCATCCAGTGCCGTAACAAGGAATTTTTGCGCCTTGGGCAAAATTATATTTTGCGCCCTATTTTTATCAATATAATATATAAAAAAAAAATCATTTGTTAGGTGTATTTAACAATAATAAATATAACAAGCAAAACCGCCAGAATATATTGAAATTATTATTTTTTTTTTAAATAATAATTGTTGTGGATAATAATATAAAAGACAAAATCTTTTAAAAGTGATATAGATAAAGAATGAATAATTACAATTTCGTCTTCTGGCGTTTTCGCTAGAAAATTAATCTATGATGTCATTGAAGTCTATTGAAGATACAATCAATTTGACACAATGACTTTATTCTATTATAGAAAATATTGCAGAGAAATTAATCTAGATTATGAAATAATTTATTTGGTTACATCCATTCCTCAGCAACAGTTGCCAATAGCTATTCGATTAGTTAATTATGGCAAATGTATCTAGGGAAAGAATGTAACCAAATATATTAATTCCTAGTCTAAATTAATTCCTGAGCAATATTTACTATCATAAATTGAAATTATTGTCTAAAATAGCTAAGGAATTGATTTAGACTAGGAAATAATATATTTGGTTATACATTCTTTCTTAAGCAATATTTGCCAATAGCTTATTTATTAATTTATTATGGCAAATGTTTCTGAGGAAAGGATGTAACCAAATAAATTAATTTAAATAAATTAATTTATAATCTAGTTTAATTTCTCAGCAATATTTTTTATATTAAATAAAAATTATTGTGTCAAATGGCTGAGGAATAAATCTAGACTAATAGTCAATTTATTTTGTAACATTTTTTCCTCAGCAACATTTGCCATAAATAATTAATTGAAAAGCTATTATAAAATTTTTCTTTATTCAATTGGAATTATTGTGTCAAATGGCTGCAAAATTTATCTAGATTATGAATTAATTTATTGAGTTACATTATTTCCTGAGCAACATTTTCCAATAGCTTTTTAATAGAATAATTACGGCAAAATTAGCTGAGGAAAGTATCTAACCAAATAAATTAATTTATAATCTAGATTATTTCCCCAGCATTATTTTATATATCAAATCATAATTATTGTGTCAAATGGCTGTGGAATTAATCTAGATTATAAATTATTTTATTTGGTTACATCCTTTCCTTAGCAACATTTGTTAACAGCTTTTTGAGTAATCAATTATGGCAAATGTTGCTAAGAAAAGGATGTGAACAAATAAATAAATTCGTAATCTGAATTAATTTCTCAGCCATTTGCCATAATCATCTCAATTTATGTTAATAAAAAAATGATAGGCAAACCTTTAGCATGGAGTCAATACAAGTAGAATAAAAATCAGTCCATGTTAGTCCACTTGCGTACGTGGTTAAGTCGGTTAAAGTACGATGTTAGTGATAGGTAAAATTAGGTAGAATTTTAGAGTATAGAGGATCGTGTCTCGCCGTTGTCAGAAGAAACAAAAAAAAAATTTCAATCGAAATTATTAAGTATTTTTTATTTTACGTTTTATTTTGCATTTTTAATATTATTTTAGGACGATTGTCTGAACGAAAAATGACAATTATAAGGACGATCATCTTCAAATTTAGAATGACAATCATGTTTATGTAATATCCGAATGATCATAAATGACAGTAGTCAATTTATTTTCTGAAAATATAATTTAATTTTTTTAATTGTTTGAAAAAAAATATTTTTTTTCTCGTGACGCGCCTCTGAGTGCGCCCCCCTTTACACTGCGCCCTGGGCAGTTGCCCCTCTTGCCCACCCCTTGTTACGGCACTGGAACCATCAATAGGTCATGATCAAGAAAAAGAACAGTCCAATCCAAGTACTAGTGCGTACTAAGTACTAAATACGTACGAAAGCTTGTTTATCAATCAGACGGCAGAACTAATTTATAACCTCAAAATATCTAATTTCTAAATAAACAAATTATATGTAATAAAATCTAGTTTAGGATTTTTTAACGTGTTAAAATTGTATGATTCATTTTGTTTTAAGGATTTTTATCTCATTTATTTATTTATATTCGAGTTAGAGGCTCTATAATTATCTTTTAGTTTTACTATGAAACATTGATCAGACTGCTATTGAAATAGTGCCTATTTCGTTGACAAGAAGCTGTATCTCTGTTGTTGAGTCTTCCACCTCGGCCGGTAAGCTTGCTTTATCAAATTTATTACGATATTTTTTTTTTCATAAAATTCTATCAAACAATAATTTTAATTATCGAAATGAGAAAAGACCAATCAGCCACAACGGAAAATTGTAATTAATATCTAAAATAATTTACAAGTAAAAATCAGCCTGTTTTTCGCTCATAAAATCAGCTCAAATTCATGAATATGAACACGTCTATAGACACGTCTTAGCTATAGATTTGTCAAAATGAATTAAAATACTATGGGCAAATGTCTAAGGAAAGGATAAAACTTAAAAAATTGTGTGGTAGTCTACATTAATTTCCTGACTAGATTCGCCAAACAAATTAACATACTTTTGGCAAATGGCAGTAGTGTAACAAGTAGATTTTGAGATACGTGGGTGGTCAGGGGAAAGGAAGATTGGAAGAAACGGGAGACTGCAACCTGGTCAGTAAAAGAAAGATGGTAAAAAATGTTATATTTTCTCTTTTTCGTCCGTCAGTAATAAAGAATATTGTTTTTTTAATCTTATAAGATGTATACATATACTATATTTTTATGCATATGTGTGTACTATATTGAATTCATCCATATTTATATTTTATGCGACCTATAGATGAATCTTTAAATCGTTTATAACAATACATAAATATTGTTAAAATAATTTTTGATGTGTAAACATCTTTAGGCGCGGGTGACAGTTGGAGTAAAATGAAAAAACCGAAAAACGAGCGTCATATCCTTTGACGGATGTTACCCTGACCCCATTACTATAATAAGCGCAATGGTGGATTATTTATAGTATAATTGGTTAGCCAGCGGTCAGTAACTGTTACCATGAGGCAATTTTAAATGTAAATGAATTAGAAGATGTCATTTATAAGTGAAAGAATATATTTAATGAAAATACAAAATAAATTTATTTTATATTTTGAAAAAATCTCAAGTAAATTTAAAATATATACGTATTTGGACAGACATAATCAAAATTTTGATGGAATTTACTTTTTTTTTTTTTTTT